>JAJHUR010077911.1:0-11075 GCA_027495735.1 Lutjanus campechanus | reverse complement strand
GGGGGTAGGTCCTCTTCCACAGAGGCAGCCATGTGTTAAACCGCCAAGTTTCTACAGTAGCCTAATAATAACAAGCCAAAGACTGGTTCTAGATACAGAGTTCATGTTTTTGTGAGTTTTGCAGACACCATAAGTAAGTGACATGCTTGGAAGGGAAGGCTGACACAAGGTGTTGCAAGTTCACTGGTAAATGCCAATAAATCCTACACACTGGTCCTTTAAAGTATAAGGCTGGCATTATTTAATACATTTTAGATTTCATGAAAAGACCAAGCCTTTCAATACTTATACTACTTATATCCAGCTTTAGCTAGATAAGCAATACTTGATACTGTAGTAAGAACTCACTTTTCATGGGATTTATTGGCAGTAAATTGTTGAGAGACGCATGCTTGGAAGGGAAAAGTGACATGAGTTGTTTGTAATCTACAAGCTCACTGCTAGATGCCAGGAAATCCTACACACTGGTCGTTTTAATTAAATATTTTTTGATCTAATAAATTAAAATAGTCTGAAATATTGTCTGTAACAAAGATGTACAGTCAAGACAGAAACATCTTTCACTCTGTAAAATTCAGCTGTAATGCTCACACAAGTGAATGATTGTGGCTCAAACACTGCTGTGCCTCCTAATCACCACTAGATGGTAACAGGCTGAATGAATGAATGAATGAACGAATGAATGAATGAATGAATGAATGAATGAATGAATGAATGAATGAATGAATACACAAGGTGCTTCGCATACATAATTAAATAAATTTACACACTACAGGCAGATAATATAGCAGTATTTGTATTTAAATCTGTTGGAGTTGGGGTTGCAGTGGTATGATATTTCCCCGGGACGATAACTGTTTATAACCTTATTATTCAATTATATTATCGGTTACAGTGACCCTTAAAGGGACAGTTCACCAAAAACAGAATACATACAGCATTTTTCCTCTTGCCTGTAGTGCTATTCATCCAGGTTAAGGTGATGTGAGATGCAGAGTTTTGGTTTTGTGCTCTCACAACTGTCATTTACGTTTTCAAATTCTTCTTTAAAAACATCTGTAGTTTATATGGTATCAAGTGTGATATAACAGCTGGAAAGCCATGCTGTGAAGTGTTGTTTTTGTTTTTTCAGAAGCCAAAGAAAGATTAAATCTAGTCAGAGCTAGTCAGACTAGTCTGACAGGCATGAACTGATGAAGCTTCTTGGATAAGAGGCGAAACGTCTTCAGAAAAGACTTTTGAACAAGTCCAGTTGCTTACGATTTAATCTTTCTTTGGCTTACAATGACCTGGACGAATGAGAACATTCATGGACATGTTTTTTCAGAAATGCGCTGTGCAGAAGAAAGTAAGCAGGAGTAGCGGAAAAAAAAGTTGTTTTTTTTTCAGTTATTGAAAGTGAAATCTCATTTCAATCGATTTTCATTTAATATTAAAATTGTGACACCTCTAGTAGATAATCTAATGCATATTGTATGTTAATGTCAATTTTTATGCCATGGTATACCAGGAAAGTGTTATACCAGTGCAACCCTATGCATACTTTGATCAAATGGTCTGATGTGCTGTGAAATAAAAGTCTTTATCACTGCTGAATAATAATATTGGTCCACATGGTAACGATTGCACTTCTTCTGGTGACCAGTTAATCATTCAAGCACGTTTCATCTTTGTTTCGACCCCTTATCACTGTTTGAGAGGGGCATAAACACTACAAGATTTTGACAAGATAAAGAAAATTTACAAAATAAAAGATCCAAATCACATATGACATATATATGGTCAATAGTCGGGAGAACTTTGAACCTGATTAGTTCAGGAAATCTACCTGAAATATTGTAGTGTACGTCATCCATCATCCAAGCGTCATTACTGGCTCTTTATACAACCATTATCCCTGTAGGTGGCTTCATTTAGTGTCATTTCACACCAAATAATGACGACCTCTCACGGCCCCCGGCTCTCACTGAGTCTGTGTGTTATTGCATTGTCTCCTGTGTCAGTCCTGATGAGCAGAAACACTCCAGTTAAACATGTGCCAGCAGCATAATCAGCATGAATCCTGATGCTGCAGCACAAGGTAATAACATTTAAGTGCTGCTCAGGTTTGGCTTGATGTTGTTAAGAGCATCTGAATGAACACAGAACATTTGATTGTTACAGATTTCTTCAAATACTTAAGATATTTATTTGGGCTCCAGTTGGATCAAGCCGTGTTTTATATTTTTACTGTTAGTAAATCAATCACATGGGGCCAACCTGTACAGCTTGATGATTTCTGTTCTCTGAGTATTTCATGAACATTTGTTTGAGATCATTGTGACTGTTTAAGTGACACAGTATCACATGATACATGATCACATGATGATGCAATAACTGTTTCAGAGTGAATCATCCACAATATTCAAATTCATTTTCAGGACAAATCCATAAATGCATCTTACCGTAGACACCATTTACATCCTACATACTCCATATCTCCACATGATCCTTACAATCCTAGCCATACTGTATATCTAAGGATCTCCTCTGAACTGTAAGTATGGTAAACCTGTGATAAAAGCTGAAATAGTCATTTGTCTGTAAAAAATACATACGCTATTAAAATATGAGAAACCTGCTATGGCTTGATCTGTAGCACTGAAATTAAATGCCAGGTATGATAAGACAATTTGTGCGGGTAAAAACATTCAAAATATATTTTTTCCACCAACTGTTTTTTTCCTGTAATGTGTTGTTTTTCGGGAGCAAGCCCCTATTCTCCCACTATTATCTGTGCATGCTCTGTCTGTACTGTATCCACGGTAACGGCATAATATGGTTGTGTTGAACAGTTTCTACCTGCCAAAGAGGTTCTCCGACTGCAACGTGGAGGAGTACCATAACTTTCTAAACAGCGGTGGAGGAGCCTGTCTGTTCAACAAACCTCTGAAGGTACGTCACACAGATACATATATGTATATACAGGTGTCTCCTCAGCAGTCTGAGTGTTAATTCTGCCCTTTTACCCCTCAGCTGTTGGACCCCCCGGTGTGTGGAAATGGCTTTGTGGAACCTGGAGAGGAGTGTGACTGTGGCAGCCCAGCGGTAAGTTTAAGCACTGTAGATCTCTGGTTCCCAACCCTGGGGTTCTGACCCCCTCTATGGGTCGCCAAAGCCTCACAGGAAGTGATGTGTTTGTTTTTTTTTTAAACATACTGTATATATACACTAGGCCTACATCTCAATATTGCATTCATTTCTGTGAAGAAAACGTAACTAAATCGGTATTTTTAAACTTTAGATTATTCTTTAAGATATAAACTTAAAAACTGTCCCAGATGTATGAGGTACATTTCGATAGTCTGTGTATTACCTACAGTAGATGTCAGCTACAAAAGGTATTTTAGCCACACATTAAATATTAACAATATTTTCATAGTTTTACTTGACTCTTATGGCAAGAAACTGCTATTATATGAGCCAAATATTACTCTCTCCAAACCCACCAAACTCCTTTGGGGAAAACAGTCATTTTACCTCTTTGCCTCTATCTGTTCATTTGTTTGTGTTATTGTGTGACTTCAGTGTTTTAAAAGGTTAGTTAGAATTCACTTCAGTCACACAATAACACAAACAAACTAACAGATCAAGGCAGCAGTAGACCAGCAACTTCTGTTCTCTGTGAGGTAAAACTACTGATTTCACCTGTGGAGTTTGGTTGGTTTGGAGAAAGTGATATTTACCAAATATAATGATGACTTCTGTCCGATTGCAAAGTTAAGTGGTGAAAATATCCTAAATATAGTGTACACTTAAACTTTAATTGATTTCTTTAGGTTGGACTTTTTTTTAGGTGGCTAAAATATATTTTGCTGCAGATCCTTTTCACAGCAGTTCATTGCTTAGCTTCCTACAGCAGAAATCCTACTTCTTCTCCAAACCAGGGCCATGCCAGCCACCATCTACTCTTACATTGACTATGGATTAAGTATCTCAGACAGCCTCACTTCAAAAAGTCCGGACTATCCCTTTAAATACTGTAGATGAGGCTGGATGGATGCTAATAGGGAGATGTACTATCCTAAAAGGGTGACTGGATAATCATCCAAGGTCAAAGTGATGGGCTAATTACCTGACAACAAAACCATTTGCTGTGTCAGACTTTGTCTAATAAGAGCTAATGTAGAGTAATGAAGTAATTCCATTGGAGAAATCAAGGCGCTGCACACACAGTGTCACCAGTTATTACATGATCCTCAAGTTTGTCCAGACAGACCTCTGTTTAAATGCGTCATACTGTTAGATGAGATAATGTGTTGCATAAAAGACAGAAACAACTTGCGTCAAATCAAAAGGAGACAGCTCAGAGCATTTTCTTGTTGGTCTTTTAGGAGTGTGCCAGAGAGGGAGGAGCCTGCTGTGACAAATGCACCCTGACCCAAGGCTCCAAGTGCAGCAACGGACTCTGCTGCAACAACTGCCAGGTACAGAACAGAGCACAGCTGCATCTTTTTAGCATCTACTGGAGTGCTGATAAGGTAAAACAAAGATCCTAACTAATAGTGGCACCAGGCTGAAGGAGAAGACCTTAAGAATGCATGCTTTTTTTTGTCTTCAAGTGGCCATTTCCACTTGGACTTACTTACATCTGTGGTGTTGAAACTGCTCAACAAAGCATTCTTGCACATAATTACAGTAGAGATGCTGCTGTAAAATCTGACACCAACTGGAACGAGTGAAAATAAGTTTAACCACCAAATGTCTCTTAACATATTAACATCCAAAATATATCTAAAATGATATATCAGAATGAATGAATCAGGGGTGAGAGCAGATTTAAGTTTTTGCTGGTACTAGTCCTCCAACCTTCATCACTTCATATTATTCTCCTGCCAACACCAGATTCATGCATCCCTGAACACACAAATTCAGTTTTTTAATGCCTATATAGTGTAGAAAGAACATCACGAGTGATGAAATGATTTATTTAAATCGAGTAAGTGCCACAAAATAATTTGTGAATGTTGACAAAACTCCCAAAATCATGACAATTTGTTTTGATTGATTTAAATGTGAAGAAAATTCGACTAAACTGACAACAGCTGAGACAATAGTCTCTGTCTTTGTCTTTTCAGAGCACGTGGCACATAAATAAAAGAAGAGATGATGATGAGAAAAATGTCTCAAAATCTCTCTTTTCTCTTTTTTTCACCAAAGCCAGGTCTTGAAAAAAACTGAAAACACAGGAACAATAAATCAAATGCACACTTCCAGACAGTGTGTGTTTAGGAAGTAAAGATGCGGACCTGCACCGTTATTATGGCAGGGTTACAGTACAGAAAGTTGCATAGCTTGTTTGACACCATGAAACATCACAACGTCATTTTACTCGAGATTTTTGCAAGAAACGACTGCCTGCCAAAACCCCACAGCCTTGATATCAGACAGCCAGTTGCAGCTGAAGTTGACGTTAGCCAGCAGTAATGTTAATGTAAAAGTGATGTAAATGTAAAAGTTTATGTTGACCTAATGTAACCAGATGTGTTTACTTATTGGAAATGTGGCAGGCAGCTGCTGTCCCCTCTTCACGTTACTGTGCACAGGCACTGAGTCTTTTAGTGGTATGAGGTGCTGGACTGTACTGTCCTACTTTCCCCCCTGGTTGTTGAGTTGCAGATGGGTACACAGACGTGTCATAGATTGAGTCTGTTTGATCTTTTTTGCATGCTGCCACAGATGGAGTTCATGGGAGTTGTGTGCAGAGAAGCAGTAAATGACTGTGACATCCCAGAAAACTGCACAGGCAACTCCAGCCAGGTGAGCATGAACTTCCCTCACACAGTTTTCTACCGCTGATCAAATCTTAATATTGGCTCATAGAGTAGATGACAGTATCTCTGAGGCTTTCTGTGTTTTTGCAGTGTCCACCAAATGTGCACAAGATGGATGGCTACACATGTGAAAAGGACCAGGTGAGATGTTTGACAAATGCTCATTGGGTCTTACAGTATTTTACATTTTAAAAAAGGAATAAAGCCTTTAGTTCTGCACAGGTGATGTTTTGTGACGTCCAGTATTTCTCTCTATAGGGTCGCTGCTTCAATGGACGGTGCAAAACCAAAGACAGACAGTGCAAGTACATTTGGGGAGAGAGTAAGTGTAATATTTCTTTGTGCAAATCAATTCTGTATCGACAAACCTGAACATGCATTTTCCAGGATTGTGGCAGTGATGAACTCCCTAAACTGTAGATCTTAGTGTTCATCATGTTTCATTGTTTTTTATCTCAGAGGCAACAGCGGCCGACAAGTTCTGTTACGAGAAGTTAAACATAGAAGGGACGGAGAAAGGCAACTGTGGGAAGGACAAGGACACGTGGATCCAGTGTAACAAACAGTGAGCCAGTCTTTTCTGAACCCTCACTGTGCAGCTTTTTTGTCATCTTATTTTGCGCTCTGTGATCATTGTTTTCATCTTTTGTATTTCAGGGATGTTCATTGTGGATACCTGCTGTGCTCCAACATCTCACCTGCCCCGCGACTGGGAGAGCTGCAGGGAGGGCTGACCTCTTTTTCAGTAGCCCGACACAGTGCTTCTCTTGACTGCAGGTACACACCACTGAGGAAAAACACTTCACATAATACTCAAAGCTCAGTCAGTCGGTGATGCATCTGTCATCTCAGAACTAGCTTTGTTTGCTCGTTCTGTATTTTCAGCCTTTGAAAACTACTGTGCACAGCTGATATCAGACTGTACTGTATTAACAGGCCATGTTGACATGTCTTCTATTCTATCATGAATGTAAATTCAGCACATTAAGTACTGTGTTTGTTGTCCAGTGGTGCTCATGTGCTGATTGACGGAGACACTGACCTGGGATATGTCGAGGACGGGACGGCCTGCGGGACAGACCGCATTTGTTTCAATCACAAATGTCTCCCCATCCAACAGTTCAACTTCAGCACCTGCCCCGGGACCACCGACAAGGCCGTCTGCTCCGGACATGGGGTACACACACACACACACACACACACACACACACACACACACACACACACACACACACACACACACACACAGTAACATTCAGCTGAAGCTGTTACCATGATTAGATAAGGTTTATATTGGCTTTCTGATTTATCGACTTGGTATTAATGTAGTATCAGAGGTCAGTGCTCCCGTATCTTTCACCAGTGATAAAGAGATTACTCTCTTTTTTATCGTGACTATTCTGTCACACAGCATTTTTAGTCAAGTTAGCCATCTATCTTGGACTGCACTTGAATTTACACTTCAAATACAAATGAAGAAAATCCAATAATTCAATAAGCTTGTCAGTTAAACCCTGACATGTTTAATGCGCATTTTTTAGATGCAAAAATCTCTTGCCCCCAGAGTGTTGTGTGAATGTAAGCCAAATACCACTCTTACTATATTATCCACAATATTAAAAGGCTACAAATAGTTTTTTGTTTTATAAGCTCAATTATATATTGTGTATATTTGATCCTTTTTCATTATTCAAGGTTAATATAGATATATAGATAAATATATTTTGTTACACTTGTGTAAACTTGTGTTTAATTTATATTCATCCATGAAAATTAAAAATACCAGTAAAGTTTACTGTTTCAGTCTGATGATATTCTTGAACTGCCTCCATTATATATCTTTGTCACAAGTGCTTGATAACCACCTTTGAGGAATGATTGCATTGTGTTTATTCCGTATATTATATTCTAGGGCTTCAAATATAAGGTTTCTAATTTTAGTTTTATGACCAGTATATCTGAAGTATGCATATCAAACAGCCCCACAAGAAGCCCTGACTACAGACTTTAGAAACAATATTTTGTTCAGGTAGGGACATAGTGTAACATCAAATTCATTTTGTTGAGCTCACTAACAATAATGTTAGTGACTAAATATGTGGACTACACAATTTAAACCATCAAACTAATTCTCAAACTAGTTCTCTTGAATAATATATTGAGTAGTAGCATATTATTTGTTGACAGTAAGTGTGGCACTTTTTTCCCCCAAGTATTTTAGTACTGTAACAAGGTAATTCCTCTGATAATGTGTTTTTATTTCAGATTATTTTTGAGTATAAGCATAGAAGTTTAGCAGTTTTAGCATTAACGGTGCCACAACCCAGCTCAAAGCTGGACAAATAATTGTGACTAAAAATAAGTTTATTCTATGTAACCTTAAAGGAAATTAAGATAAATGAAAAACAAAAACAAACAGAGTGGAAGCCAGGGGACGGAGAAACCGGCTGACACTTTACTGACAGCCAGGTGAGCTGCATCTTCCAAATGACCTGACTCCGCCCACCAGGCACCTGTAGGGAGACGCCTGCTCAGAGGGTCGTCACAACAACTTTAGTCAAAAAACATATCTGAAATTTTAAACCTTTCCAAAATCATTAGTGTTTTTTTTTAACTGTTGTCTTTGTTGCTGGTGAAGGTGTGCAGCAGCGAGCTGAAGTGTGTGTGTTACCTGGGCTGGACAGGAGAGGACTGTAACGCCACGTCTCCTCTCAGTTATCTCGTGGTGGGACCCACTGCCCCAGTTTCAGGTAGAGATGTGAAGGCTCTCACCATTTGTTGCCTCTATCCACACCTCTCTTCATCTCACATTTTCTGCACCTTTTCTCATCCTCTCTGCTTTCTCCATAGCTCTCAATTCTCTCAACCCCACTTCATCTCTTTCAGTCCGATTCACAAATGTCATGTTGAATATTTTAAGCTTGTTTTTGTTTTTTTGTTGCATTTCTCATTATTTTAGCTTCTGTGTTGGGTTCGTGTCAGCTCATTAAAACCAGCTGCATTTGTATTCACTGAACCATGCATGTCACTCTTTTTGTTTGTCATTATTTTCACACTCATTCTTTGTCGACAGGCTGATGTCTTTGACGGAGTGACTTGAGGTCAGATTTGAGTTCCTTTTCATTGTGTTTGTCTTGTCGTTGATGTCATTTCCTGGTCTTCCTTCTCTCTCACCCCGACTTCAGCTCACCTCGTTCGGTTTATTCTATTATTGAGCTTAAAATAATAAGCAGTTTTTAATGTTTTCCTGAATGGGAACCTACTGCATATCCCCCTCAGAGTAGTGCTGAGGGGTGACAGCAGTTTGGTTGTTCTCAGTTTTGTCCCCCTTGTTCTCCTTTGACACTTTTCCTGCTAAATGTACTGTGTTTTTGTGTTCTGCTGCAGTGTTTTGTGGTTTGTGAATCCCCCTGTGTCCACATGACTCAGGACACAAGAGACACCACCCAATTAACACACATTCGGCTCCCTGCTGTCCTCTCTCCCTCTGTCTCAGGTATCACCAGTACCAACATCATCATCGGGGCCATCGTAGGCTCCATCCTCTTCCTCGCCCTCATACTAGCTATGACAGCCTGGTGTTACAAGTGAGTGTCCCTGCAGCCTGCATGTGTGATGTTTCAGAAAAAAGCACTAAAGCATGTTTTCTGCTACAAACAATGTTTATTTTTTCTTTGTTTTTTCCTTTTATCTTTTTATTCCTGTGAATTACAAAATAGTTTTAGACTTTAAAGGGATAGTTCAGGTTATTTGAATTGGGGTTTTATTAGGTGCTACTCCATAGTTATTACCTACAATAGATGGCAGTTGACATGCGTCCAGTTTGGAGAAGCAGCAAGAGTACCAGTGTAGGAAGCTAAGTAATGAACTGCTGTGGACAGAGTCAGCAACAAAATGTAAAAAAAAAAAGTCCACCTTTAAGTTTAAGTGTATGCTATATTAAGAATATTTTCTCCACTTTTTATTGCTGTCAGGTAGCCTTTTAATGACAGAACAATGATGTTTTATAAGCCAAATATCACGTTCTCCAAAGTGATCACACTCCAGTGTCAAAACCAGTAATTTTATTTTATTTGTTTTGGCTTTAAACTGCCAGAAAAGGTTGCCTGATGGCAAGATAAAGTGGTAAAAATATTCTTATAATTATTCTGTCTAAAATCCTACTTTTTTTAGTTTTTTAAGAGGCTAAAATACATTTTACGGGGGTGTGTCCACCATCATCTATTGTAGGTAATACACTGAACACAAACTATCTACATCTAAAAATTATTCATACAAACCAAAAAATGAAACCTTGTTGGTTTAAGTGATCACAATAAACATGCAACCAATAACAAGGGGTCACTAGAAGTTATTGCTTTGATTTATAGGACCACAAGTCAACAAGGCAGGGAATAATACATTTGACAAAAGTTATATTATTGTTGAACTAAATATTCTCATACCTCTATTCACAGGAGCTACAAGCAGAGACGCTATGTTGAGTCTGAGGTTCACAGACGATTCTGCCGGTTTGCTCACTTTAACTCTGTTTTAATGTGTTGCTTTTAAGTTGATTTTACATGATAGAGCAATGGTGTGCGATTTATGTCTTTCATGTATTTATGTTTTTGATGCAGTGGTTTTAATTTTTGCATAAAACGAAATCCAGGGTTAATGATCATAAGTAGTTGATTAAAACAGACGTCTTTCTCTTAGATGAATAAAAACTTGGTGCACAATCATAGAAATCAGTTTTGTGGGAGGAAAATATCCTTGATGTCCTGCAAAATGACCAGTAGTGGAAGAAATACTCAAATTATTTACTTAAGTATCAATATTACAGTGTGAATTTATTTTGTTACAGTTTACCTAGTTATTATCATCAAATGTATTTTTAGTATCAAATGTGAAAGTATGAATTAAGTATGAAAAACAGCCCTATTCAAAATGTCATATTATTGGAAGGTGAATTTTTCCTGTATTTACTGTTGTTTCTGTCTAAAAGCATTCTTCTGTGTTTCCAGACAAATGCCCCCAGGTGACTATGTAACAAAACCTGGGGATGCAGACTCATTTTACAGTGACATGCCTCCAGGCGTCAGCACTAACTCCGGCTGCAGCTCCAAGAAGAGGTCAGCCTGCCTGTCGCACCTGCAGATTTGCACCCTGTCCATCACCCCCTCCTTGCCATCCATTTCTCAGAACATCTTACTGTTTGGCTTCAGGTGTGCCATCTCATCATCATTCATTCATTTGCTGTGTGTGTGTGTGTGTGTGTGT
>JAJHUR010077910.1:0-12578 GCA_027495735.1 Lutjanus campechanus | reverse complement strand
CCAGAGTCCTGCAGTACCATCTTCATGTGGCTTTGTTAGCATAGCCTAGCACTAACCTAGCGTTAGCTTCGCACCCGAGGCTATGGGAGCTGACAATGATTTATCCGTGCCTGTGGCGCTTAGGAAATATGGCTCGGTCTTAAATCTGTGGCGTGACTGACAGCTCAGATATTACTCTGTAGTTTTTAATAACAGTCAGTGCGGCGCCACAAGAGACGGAGCGCTGAACACGGTGCTATCAGATGTTTGGATCATCCACCAGCCCCTCCCGCCTCCATACACACAGACAGAGGAAAACATCCAACAACAGATAGTGTGTGTGGAATTTATAGTGTTTGTGTGTCTGTCTGCATTTACCCGCTCACAGTTCATTTTAGTCTTTTACCACAAAAATGAGGGAAATGATGAAAGCAAGGCAAGTTTATTTGTATAACACCTGTAAATAACAAGGCAACTCAAAGTGCTTTACATAAGACAGAAACACATTAAGAAATGGCATGAAAGAAACACAGTGTAATATAAGAAGAGACTCAAATTGGATTTTAAAGAGTGAAACTAAAATAACATAAAAAGGTTAAGCTAAAATAAACTGAGACAAATCAAACAGCAGAATAGAATTTACTTTGCAGGTACAGTGCGGTGCAAGACATGCATAAATTATCCTAAATTTAACACAGTAAAATTCAGTGGTAAACAAAGTCTCAAGCATGGATATAAAAGAACAGAGAGTTGGAGCACATATCAAGTTTTCTGGGAGGTTGTTCTGGATGAGTGGTGCATAAAAACTGAATTCTTCCTCTCCGTGTTTGGTTTTGACTCTGGGGACAGTAAGCAGACCCGCCCCAGATGATCTGAGAGGTTTGGATGGTTCAAAACAGAGCGGCAGATCAGGAAGCCAGTGTAAAGATCTGAGAGGTGACGTGAGGTGATCCACCCTTCTGATTTTAGTGAGGATTCAAGCAGCAGCAGTCTGAATCAGCTGCAGCCATCTGATCCGCTTTTTACAATTGTTAAACACGTGTCCCATGGGCCAAAACCGGCCCACCTGGTTGACTTTGCAAAAAGGGAAAATCGCAGAGGACTCATTCATTCCAATTTTTTAATAAAAGGCCCTCCTATTCTTGATTTGTTCACTGGGGGTCGCCTGATAATAGTCTCATATAGCGAGCTCTGGCACTGAAACGACTACCTCACTGCAAAAGAAAAGGTAACAGCTATTAGCTTCTTTATGTTGGTACTGTTAGCGTCCCAGGCGCTAATTTGCCGTTTTCAGCCTGTAGATCGGAGGTTGTTCTTGTTTCCTGGCAACTTTGAAAAGATAGATAGTAGATACTGCGATGTTGATTGAAACAAGCGACCAATTACAGACTTATACCTGGAGTGTGCATCCGGTGAGTCAGACTACGCTCATAATAATAATAGCAGACCCTACGCTGGATAAGCTCTTATAGAGTGTATGTGCTTATGTACAGGCTACATGACACAACACTGTCAATCAAAGGCTGCTGCTAATGTAGGAGCTGCTGGTGGAAAATGTGTAAAGTAGAAAAGTGGACATTTATTGTAGGGTTTTTAAAAAAAATGGAACAGTTCCTATTTCTTCACATGTAGACTGATAGAAGGTGAAAATTGCACTTATGTTGCTTCAGATATCTCGGGCTCTTCATCATCTGTATAAATGGATGATTCATTAATTTTACTTGTAATTCTTTACACCAAAAGAAAGGTCAAATTCTGGAGGTATTGTTATTTTTTGGTTATGTAATGGTTTTACTAGTCAAGCCCACTGGAGATCAAACTGTGCCGAATGTGGCAAATGAACTAAAATGAGTTTGACACCCCTGTGTCAAGTGAGACCAGCAGAGGACAGTACTACAGTAGTCAAGCCTACTGAAGATAAACAAGATTTTCTAAATCCTACTGAGACATAAGTCCTTTAAAACTTAATATGTGTTTTTAAGATGAAACAAAGTTGATTTTGTAATCGTCTTAATGTGGATGTTGAAGTTTAGGTCTGAGTTTATCACTGCAGCAATATTTCTCACCTAGTTTGTGGTCTTCAACATTAGAAATAATTGTCTTTGGAGCCAAAGAAGAAAAGTCAGTGCTCACCACCACTCGCTGTTTTATCTTTTGTTCAACCTTCTTCAATGAGTTTTAAACTAGTCATGAACCAGTCTCAATTTAATACTGATGCCTCTACCATCAGCAAGAAAATGTAGTTATTCAATCCATTGTACTAAAAAACAGCCTCCTCTGAATTCCAGGTCGGAAACTCGGACTGGATCCATCTGGCCCGAGTTCCTTGACATAACGTGAACAGCAAGTGTGTTACCTGTTCATCAAATTTTACTGTATGTAGTGTTTTTGCTGTGAAACATACTCTTAACATTTTTGTAGCTGCCATTTCCATCTCCATTCAGTTGATTTGTGCTTGAGAGAAGTCTCTGCAAGCATGTGGTGCTCGCCTACTCTCTTCTTAAGTGTGCTAATCAGCTGCTGTAGATGCTTGTGAGGTTCAGAGGCTTGCCATACAAACATCAGTTTGCTGCAGACGTCCATGATTTCCTGAGCAGATGCACTGGGGCGCATTTAGAATGGAAGTCAGGAAGACTGATTCTGAACTATCAACTTCTGACTTGCAGTGGATTGCAGCATTAACGCCTGACAATGGGTTGGACTCCCTGTGAAATCAGATGAGACGAGCTTGTGTTTACATTTTTCCAGGCAAAATTACAGTGAGTGTTGGTTAGCAAGTTAAAAGGACAGATTTTTTTTATTTAAATCATATTTCATTTCATTTTTAATTTTGTGGTTATGGAGAGGAAAACTCCTTTTGTCCACAATACAATATTAAAGTTCCTTGTAGTGGCTTTAATTGGAGGAATTTTGGGCACATTCAACCATTGATTCATTTAATTCATTTGGCAAGAATTACCTGGAGATATACTTATATAAATGTGTGTGTCGTCTGTATAATTAAATATTTTGTTGTTTTCTATAATCTGCATTAGTGGAAGCAGGCAGATGTTGAACAGAAGTTGTCCCAGAGTGGAGCCTTGGGGAATGCCACGTCCTTTTTTATGCTCAAATGTGTAATTACTAAGGTAGTCCCTGCCATTCAAAAATAATGCACATTAGTGCCAGAAAGTTCCACCCAGACTGTGCTGAATGCAGCACTGAGAAACCAAAGCAAAATTTTTATTATTTAAAAACAGCAGTCTCGGTGCTTCGGTGTGATCAAAATCCAGTTTGGAAGACATCAAAACAATTGTTCAGGGCCAAGAGGGTGTTAAGCTGTTGAACAACAATAATTTTAAATGATTTTATCTAAAAATGGGAGGTCTGATATGGGCCTATAATTAGTCATAAGTAATCATCATTAGTAATGAGTTGTCTAAATTATAATTTTTTACAGAGTGGCTCATTAACTGGGGGTTTCAGGGCATGTGGGAACTGCCCTGATGATAGAGGGAGTGTTGTGAAGTGTTGACTATTTGCAGAAGATACCTTGCAGTTTTAGATTTAATAATGCACCTGGAAATTTGTTTTTCTCCACCTGCGTTCAGCTTATCGACACTCTCTCTTTTAATAATTTTTACCAGTGTGGGATTTCTGCTCCATCCTGTGTAGGAGCAACAGCACCAATAGCATTTATATTTTAGTACTGAAAAGATCTATAAGATCACTAACCTGGGGATGGGTGTGCCAGAGAAAGGCTGAATGAATAATAGTGTTTTTATTGATATACCGTTTTCTGAATATTTGTAAGCTTAAGCTTGTTTCTCAGCCAAGGACCCCTTTTAAAGATTAAAAATAAATACATTTTACACTTCTTCTTCTTTTACATTTATTAAAAATATTTGCAAGAATGGAGGAACAAGAAATCCAGAAGAAGAGCCTGTTTCTGAGCAATTGTCGGGGCCACAGAATGAAGTAGTTGGTCCAGTGGGAGAAAGAGGAGGCACGTCGGGGGGGGACTGATGAGGCAAACTGTTGGTGACCTTGCCGGCTTTTGTAAGCGTCGTCAGCCCGGGCAGGAGAGAGCTGTTCTCTCTTTTTGTCGTCTTTGTTATCAGCAGGGCTGGCGTTACAAAATGTGCTTGGTCGGATGTGACGGTGACAGCGGGGTGAATTTAATGCCAGTGTTAACCAGCGCTTCCCTTTTTTATCAGTGAATCCCAAAGGGGGTGAGGCAGCAGAGAGGAGAGAGTAAAGGGAGGAGGAATTAGGAGACTGATCCATGAGCTGGTTGTCAACACGCTGACATTGAGGCTGTGATGTTTTGTCTTCGTGGCTCCGAGGCTGCTGTGCGTCAGGCTGAATCATCTTCGGCCTGTCTGACGGGTGTCGCAGACTGAACCAGAAACGGTCCGTCAGTACTTTTAACTCCAGATCCAGAAGTTTGTTGCATTTACTGTCATTTAAAGGAGAAATCTGTAATATATTTACTGAAGGATTAAAGAAAGGATTAAATCAAAGGCAACTGGACTAGTCAGAGCTAGCTAGTCGCAATACATATCAAATTGGCACCGTTGTATCATGATAAAATAACTTTATCGTCTGACCCTAACAGCCAACATGTTCTCCTTTGAAATTTCCGTTCCAGGCCGAAGCAGCTGTTTTTGTTTGCCCATTTCATGCTTATTAGAGTTCAAATTAATGCTGAATGTTCATCAAATGAGCAAGTGTTTATGAGATGACGGTTAAATTGACCAAAATGTTAATGGAGTGTGGCAGGTAGTAAGGCGACAAACAACTCACTTCGATCATTGACTCATTCACTGTTTAGACTGCAGTACTCACTTGTGAACACTGGGGACTTTATTTATATTTCTCATTAAATAGTGTTTTTCTAGCCATAATATTTATTTCAAACGGAATTTGAATTGTTTCATGACCATCAACCAATGTGGAAATCAATAATGAATGAGGTTTAATTAAATTTTTGATACAGTTCTCCACATTTTTTAGGAGAAACCCAACTTGTAGTGTACGTCTGTGCTGCGGTGTGGATTGAATGGCTTTAATATGACAGATCAAGCCATAGTCCCAGTTTTTATTCCCCTCCGATTTTGACATATCACCTCCAGCTCTGGTATCTCTACTCTTTCATTTCTCTCCCTCCTGCCCCCCCTCCGTCGTTCAATCCTTCATTCTGTCACTCCCTTATTTCTCCAGCCACTTTCCCGAGCTCTCATTCGCTCCTCTGTCTCCCTCTCTCTGCCTGTCATTCACTGTTATGCACTCCCCGCCCGCCCCCTCACTTTCCCTCAGCCTCGCTGCCATTCGTCAAGCCACCTTCTTTTCAGTTTTGCTGTATTGCTACAGTTTGCCTCTCCATAACTCTTGTGCCCTTCCATTTAAACTCTGTTTTCCATTCAGTCAGATCGCCTCCTTCACCATCTCTATCTCTGATTTTTCTCCCACAGTTGTCTACTCCCCGTCTTTCCCTCTATCTCACCTTTTCAACCTCCTCCCCCCCGTCCTTTTCTCCACATTCCCCTACTCTTCTTCTCCTTCTTCTGTCAATCATCACTTATGACCCACTAGAATTGTATGATGGTGGCTGTATCAGCAGACACCCTGTTCTCTGCCTGTACTTCCTTATTTTGTCATTATTTTTGCTGTGTTTGCGTCGCTTTACCAAAATGTTGGTATTTGACTTACTGGGAATGAGACTCAACAATAATCTTTTCTGGTGCGTTTACTAACAGCTCTGACAAATCCTATTGATTCTACCTTCAAATCATGCGGCATGTGTGAAAAGAAAATAGATTCACCCATTCTCCAATCAAGAATATATAATATTTTTCTTTTTGCAGATGCATCTCGTCTCGGCATCTTCTGAGAACTGTGTTCCCATGTTTCCACCCATTTAATCATTTTCTGGATTTAGAGACTGTAAGAGGGGCTTCATTTAGAGTCGAAAATCCTCCTTCCCCACTCTGAAATTAAATCTTATTTCTTCAGTAAGTGATTGCTTGCAGGAGAAAGAGAAAAATTACTCTTTGACTTTGCAGGCCAATATGAGCTGGATAAAGACCAAAGCATGTGTAAAACACTTTGCTTGAGACTATTGTCCTATGATTCAGTGCATAAAAGAAATGGAGGACCTGCTCACAGCTGCAAAACATTAAAACACATCGCAGATGAGATGATGCAGATAAGACGGCTTGAGGAAGGTCTTAGTAAAAAATAAACACGGTTAAATCTTAGGAAAACATTTTGCTTTAGTTTTAATTAGCGGTGGTTAATTCCAAGGTCCTAGTTGCACCTAATGTTTGTTTGTGCACGTTAAAACCTTTTTCATGACATTCTGATGTGTCACAGCAGGAGTGCAACTAATAACGTTAATTATCACTGTATTCCACTTAGGTGCACAAGTTCCTTTGATATTGTGCATGCAGCAGGCTCACTTTCATTCCTTACTGGTTAATATCGTAACCTATAACCTATATTTATGTTTCCTCTGTTATAACAAGTTCAAGTGTTAAAATTTCTTGTACACTGACTGCAAAAACAGTGTGTATATACAGTATACACATGATAGACTAGTATTGAGGTGGGACACAGCACACACGTGCATCTAAAAAGCTTAGATGAGCTGTGAATTTCAATAATTAAAAAAAATACTTCTTTTGGTAGACAGTATGAGCTCTGTCTCCATTCTGTAGTACATACTAACATAGCAATTATACAGTACAAATTTTACAACAAGTCCACCAGATTAAACGACAAAGCGGTTACAGATCACTGTTGAAAAGTACATCTGCTGTATGATTTGACAAACCTATGGTTAAGGTTTGGTTTAGGCATGTAAACAATTATGGAGAAAGATCATGATTTGGGTTAAAATAAGTACTCATTAAGATTAGGAGAGCTTCATTATTACGAATACAGTAACAAACACTTGGCTAAGTTTATAGAACGATTGTACCGTCACCTGACTTCCTCCTTTGCACACGTCATTATTACAGTGGCCACTAGAGGGCAGCGCCACAGATGGCCGATCGAGTCTGACTTCAAAGCAAGTCAGTCCCCACAGATTAATGTGCCCAACTTTACAGCAAATATGACCGTGTTTATCGTCTGGTCTACATGAATTTCTGTTTTTTTTAATATGACTGACCTGACCTGACCTGAATAATTGCTGCTATTGCTCCTTTAATACTTATTTTTAGTGCTCAGTGTTTGTTTAAAATAATTAATCTATTCTCACCATCTGCAATTAATATTAATGCACTTAATGGATGCCCCAAGGGTGAATAAATTTAAAGCATTTTCTCTATAAATAGCTGACAGTATGGTGTAATAGATGGTGTTTAGGTACACTGAATAAAAGCTCAATTTCAGATCTATTTGCCTACCTCCCACTCTCTTCTTCTCTGCCTGTCTTCTCTGATAGGTGAGTGGTGGGAGGATGTACACAGTGGAGGGTTTTTGCCTCTCACAGTTCATCAACTCGAGGAAGTGATGGCTTCATGCATCATTGCATCAGTCAGTCAGTCGATAATATGGCTCGATAAATCAGTTTTGGCCTTCATTAACGGGTCATTTAGTGATAATGATGATAAAAACAGATACTCATTGATCCTCAAACAGTGAATCCTTTACGTGTGAGTAACATTGAGACACAGCCGTCTGGATTTGTTGCACAAACAAACATGCTTTACTGCCGTTGTTTGTCTTGAGATGAACACAACTTGTCCAAATACCAATCAGTGTCTGGGCTGAGCGGCTGCATGCCAGAACTTGTGTGTATATGCATGTGTGTTTGTGTCCTCGTTCCGCAATAAAAATGCAGGTATGCAGAGTGTGTTTCAACATCTGAATCTTAGACACATTTCAGCAGACGCAGGGTAGAGTTACTTTAAGTTGCTATAAATGTGTACAGTTCGTTCAGTGTGGTTGTTCCTTAGTTTGAGCTGATAAGACTTTGGATGCACAGGTAAGAAACACACACTCTCTCACACACACACGCAGACAGAGGACAGTTAGCGAGGCGGAGCTGCAGAGCGATCTGTTGGCTCAGAAATGGATCAGTAATGGAGGTTAAACCAACACACAGAGGAAAACTATTGATTGTTTGCAGAGGAAGAAGAAGAGAAACAAGACTTTCCTGCTTGAGTTGAGCCAAATTACGCTCCTGCAGTGTTATCCATCCTGTAATTTGGCTGACACAAGTTGTTGGTACGTCAATATTCTCATCAGCTCAACTGATGCTGGGTCTGTTTCTCTGTTTTCTACCTGAAATAAGTGTTTTTCAGAAAACTTTCTAACTTTTCCTCTGCCAGCTCCTCAAGCCTTCACTTTTGTACTCACAGATAGATCAGCTCCTCCTCTGTAATGCTTTCCTTTTTCTGTCTAGACACACACACACACACACACACACACACACACACCTGCTGATTTGATTGCTGTTTATCAGCAGCACCCTTTTCCCTTGCTTTCCCGAAGGCCGAAGACACTTAGCCGCCCAAAAAAAAAACCTGGGAGAGATGCTGGCGCTGGGGCTCTCTGTTGCCATAGCGACCAACAGGCTCACCTGTTGCCAACGGTTCTCATCTTTTAAAAAGCGGAGAGGCAAAGAGAGAGTGATAATGGCTTTGAAAAGAACTGCAAGACGGGGACAAGGGAAGCAAATACAGAAAGAACGAAGTGTAAATGACAAATATAATGTCGTAACGCATCGACGCCTTCGCGGTGCAGTCAAAAAGTAGGAATCCTTTGTGTTAATCCCCCTTACCACTGTTGTAGTGCTTCGCTTATCTCCAAAAATGGACCTCGTGTGTTTTAATAAAGTGGATATTCCTAATAAATCAAACGTAATTTATAATTTTAGGATTGTTTTCTCACCAGTTAATGGACCAGTGTGTGCGATAAAGTGGCATCTAGCACCTTGTCTAACTCTCCCCTTCAAAGGTTGTAGGAGAACCCACAAACACAAAAAGTTGTATCTAGAGCAAGTGTTTGTTTTTTCTGTTCTGGGCAGAGATGCCCTGATCCACTTTTTTTCCAGTTCCAATCCAACTCCAATCCCTGAATTTGGATATCTGCCATTAAAGGTACCAGACCGATACCAGGACGGTTCACATCCAGTCAGAGTTTTCACCATCTTGAAAGCTTGTTTAACATTCATGTCGCTAAATTAATGCTCCAGAGCCTTGAACTTGTGTGATGACAACGGCTACAGATAGTGCTGAGAGATGGCCGTTTTTTTCCCCCATGATCCACTTCTCATTTGTTTGTTAAGTTTGTTCAAAAATGCATGTTACATTGTGTTTGTAATGTGCTAGTTTATAGCTGTAACCTGGGTGAGAACTGCAAACAATCAGAGAACGGTTGTTTATTCTGGACCAGAGGTTGAGACCAGCCAATAATTAATAATTAATAATTGAGTAATCGATAAATCGTTGCAGCTCTCATGTGACCCAGCCATTAAGGTTACAAGAACACAATGATTCTTATTTTCAGGTGATTATACATTGATGAAAACATTCTGTCATATTCTGCCAACAAACCCCTTTTAGTCTTAAACAATAGACCTTTAAAATATAACTCACAAAAATTGATTCACTGACATATCACCAATAGTCAGACGTATTGATTGTGGTCAAAGTGCACCCGTCACATGAAGACAATGCAGGCAAAAGTATCGAGTTAAGCGCTGAGGACAAAGGTCGTCACACTGTGTTTTTAAGCTGATCCTGCAGCCACTTAGTCCCATTTATCTTGTAAAATGTTGAGGATTAGTCATAACTAAAGAGCTTTCAGCTTGTGTAGGTAATAATGACAATTTGAGTCGATGTAACGCTTGAAGATGAGTCATGTTTTCAACCCTCATTACCTGAAGACTATTAATGGGTGTGTTTTTTTTCCGTACTTTTAAGCACAGCAGACTGTTAAGGTGCAGCAGCATTCGCGTTTCAAACGATCCGAAATGGCTCTCCATTCGAGGACCGGTGTTAATATTCTTCCACTTTCTCCCACTTTTGTTCCTCCACAATGAGAGGAGCTCGAGCATCTCCTGTTATGATTCCAGTTAGTCGCTCTTATGTGAGTGACTTCGGCTTAGACTTATGTTTTCTCATGCAAATGTCCGCTCATGTTATGTAATTGTTTCGTATGGTAATGTGGCCGAGGACAGTCATGAAGTGCTTGCTGAAACTGGCTGCCAACAGAGACTGAAAGTGTGTGTGTGTGTGTGTGTGTGTGTGGGGTGAGGAGGTGGCAGCAGCAGCAGCAGGACTCTGCGGTCAAATGACTAGATTGTAAATTAATTGAGTGTGGGGGTACATGCAATTAATCCAGTGACAGCTTTGATTACAAGACTGTAGAGTTTGCATGTATGCGAGCGTGGACGGGCACTGTTTCCAGCCATTCAAGCGGCTTGCATGATTGTGAGACCGCTGAGACTCGTGAGCGTGTGATGCTTATCGGTGGTGAGGTTGTTTACGTGGCGTGGCACACAATCGTAACACACAGTGGCAGGGAACGGAGACAAAGATCTGGGCTCCAGACACAAACACACACACACAGTTTTCCTTTCAGCTATTCAGAGAGTGTAAGATGATGAGACAGAATATTATGTTGTATTATAGTTTAATCAGCAGACGACTGGAAAACAAAATCAGATCCTCAGAAGCATCCAGAAGGTTTCAGACGTGTGTTTTTGTGTTTGGGTGTCACTTTGACTTGCTGATTGCTCACCATACATGACATTAAATACCATACCAGTCGTTCTGCATGTCTAGCAAATTACATACAATTGCATAGCTACAGTACACTTCAATTTAGTGCTAACTATGTTGTTGTGTTTTAGAAAAATATCAGGGCCCATTCATTTGCTTCCATTCATTCCTGTACAGAAAAAAATGTATGTGCAGACTCCTGAAAGTAGCTCAGGTTTGTGGTGTGTCACAGTGAGCATCATGTCATCTCTTTGTCATGTCAATGTTTTCATTTTTATTAGTACATAATAATATAGACATGATTCAAATAATTGCATTAAGCCTTGTCGAAATAAAGCTCGTCTCCCTTCTGTTGTCCTCCTTTTCATTGTACTGTCCCTTTCATTGTTTGAACAAACAATGTCACACATGCTCATTTATCTATGAAAATCCGCTCCTGACGGTCTTGTGGAGATGGCAGTTTCCATTAAAGGGGGTCAGGTCTCCGTGAAATGATGTGCCTAATCCATTTTGGCCACATTTCCCTAGATTTGTCCGTTTGCATTTTTATAGAAGAGGTTAGTCTTTGTTGTGCAGATTCTCTCTATGTTTGTTTTTTTAATCTTCAATTGTTGGTTTTTACATTATTTTTTATCCTTGGTGTTGCTTTTACTTCATTTTACTGACTTTTATTTATCGTTTTTTTTTTTAAAAACTACATTTTATTGTTTTATTGTTTTTATTGAAATATTTGTGAACACAGCAATAACAAAGAGCTCAAAAGACATAGGCCTACACAATCAGCATTAATAATAGTTGGAAATTATTATTGAAAGAAAACAAAACCCTCAAAAGTACAATACATAGGTGCTCTTTAAAAAACAAAAAAGAAACAAGATATTAGAATCAAAGTTCTTATGACAAAGGGGCATTATAATTGCGCCAAACTTAGCAAGATGTAAAAAATACAATGCTTGTAAGTGTTGAAGCCACTGTGGAGTCCAAATCAAACTGTAGATTTGGAGAATCATGATGCTCGTAATGTTTAGAGCACCTTCAAGGATAAACTACAAACACACTTGTATGATCTTTTAAAGGTCCACCATGTAAGATTTGCAGGGATGTATTGGAAGAATATGACAGAAATTGAATATAATATTGATAAGTATGTTTTCATTAGTGGAAAAGAAAAGAGTACTTGTGTTTTTGTTACTTTAGAATGAGTCGTTTATACCTGTTTCTACAGAGTTGTGTGAGTTTGACAGCCACTGTAGGTTCGCGTACACGCTTGGGGAGCGGAGGGTGAGGCTGCCACTAAATCGGACACACTGGTCCTTTAATATGCAGTATTCATTATACACAAAACATGAAATAACCCTTCATGTGAAGTTTTACGATACACAAAACTCTCTTTACACCCGTCTGTTCTGCAGTCTTCCTTCTCTTCCTGTCTGTGATTCATTCTGAATGATTCCTTCCACCTGTCTTTCTGCTTAGTTTACACCCTTACTAATGATTCTAACTCCATAAATTTGGCATTTAGTTTTAGTCACACTGTGTAAAAGACTTTATATGCGAGACTATAAATAAATAAGAGCAGGGCTGTTCCCCCAAGGAGCTGAGTTACAACCTGAATCTCACTGGAACATAATGCTACTCCTTGGCAACAGTCTTGAATCGAGTTGAAGATTTATCATTATGAGTTTGAGAGTGTCACTGCTCTGGCGAAGCGTAATAAATAATCATGGAAGCATAACAATAAATAATGCACCTCCTATTTTGCATCTTGTATCATGAGGACTACATCTTTTTAACATGCAAGCCAATTGTTGTGCCCTCAGGTGTAACTTGTCTGCGGATGTGAACATAAGCATTCCCAAACTGACAGGAGACACACACACACAC
>JAJHUR010077909.1:0-30203 GCA_027495735.1 Lutjanus campechanus | reverse complement strand
TTTTTTTTTCATCTTTCATAACTTTTCTCTGACAAGACCCAACAAACACAGGAGATTTCCCTCAAAATAATTTAGTCCACTGCAAAATTCAACAGTTTCTTGCTTCACAAGATGTACATGTTAGTTGCCAGGCAAAAAGAAATGAATAACTTTTGCACCTCTAGTTTCTCTAGTGAGAAAAAATTCCCTCCAGCCTTTAAGCTGTGGATTAAAGAACTTAGACATACATTGACATCAGAGAAAATCTGCTATTCTTCAAAAGGGTGTGCTCAGAAATTTAATCCTACATGGCAACCTTTTTAACCTAAATAGAAAAAAATGGACACAAGTGATAATGCAGTTTCGCATGTGACATCGTATTACATATAGTTTATTCATTTGTAACTTTTAAATTTTCTTTTCTTTTTATTTTCTGTATGGTTTTCTTGGTATTTATGTATATAGGTATTGTCTTTTTTATTTGTTTTTTGTTGTACTTTTCAGTTTTATTTATTTTATTTTTTGTCTCACCTTTGTGAATGCAATATCTCAAGATACTGTGAGGGAATTTCTTGATGTGGTCCACTTGGACTCAAGAATAAACTGTAACAAAATAACAAAATTTCACACAAATGTCTGTTACGATACGATCCTGGAGACTAGCTAATTACATGCAACTACTATTATTTACTAATACACATCTGTTAAAATAGCTTAAGTTTTGACTCCAGTAACACAAATAAAAGGAATTAACAGTTTGTAACAATCTGGATGACGATATCATGATGTGATATGATTGCTATCATTGTTGTATGGCCTGGCTCAGGATAAACCCTGGAAAACATGAAGAACTATGACTTTGCCATCCTGGGAAAAAAAGAAATGGCATATGGGACACTGCTGGGAAGTGACAGGGTTAACAAACGACAAGACTTGATTACTCCCTTATAGGCAGTATAGGAGGCATTTTCCAACACTGGTATCAGTATTGGAAAAACAATCATGTTTATACAACATGTTTTTCCACCTGAGCTTCTTTGGGCTCATTATTTTCTTTCAGCAAGCCGGAACGAGCATTGATCTACGGATTACATTTGTGTTATTCTTTGATTTATTTATTTATTTATTTTTCATATAGCAGCCTTATTATGTTGTTGATTTGTCTTTAAGATCCAGGAGGGAGCCGGATGAAGCACACATGAATTCACTGTTTGTTCTTCCACTGCTTAAATTAAGTGGATGTCAAGCTGAGCTCTCATTCTGGATTTGTTCACATTATGCCTATGTTTTACCAGCATCTGACTTAATTATCCTGCTGTGAGGAGGATTTCTTCTGTTCCGATGGGGATGATGATAATGATAACAGCGATTTTTTTCTCCCCCCTCTGTGCCTCTTCAGCTACTGTTGGAACATCTGGAGTGCCTGGTGTCCAGACACGAGCGGTCACTTCGAATGACGGTGGTGAAGCGGCAGGCTCAGTCTCCTTCGGGAGTCTCCAGTGAAGTCGAGGTCCTCAAAGCGCTCAAGTCCTTGTTTGAACACCATAAAGCCCTTGATGAGAAGGTGAGTGTGCCTCCATTAGAACATCATTTTAATTTCAGGGTGTCTGCCTCAGCTGCATGTACATTGGTATCAGGGATCAGTGCGTCTCTTCAGTCTGGCTTTTTTATGATTTAGGTGGTTTACATTTGAAATTTTCAGTTTTTTCTTGGTATCATCTGTTGGTTTTATGCTCTCAGAAATAAGGGTTTCTAAAGGGTTCTTCCTGAAGGGCTGAGGTTCTACTCAGAGCCATTTGCTTATGAAGAACTTTTTTTTTGAGGAAGGGTTTCTCAAGTGTTCTTTGTAAGGCTAGGGGTTCCATCAAGAACCCTTTTCATCCAAAGAACCCTTTTGGTAAGAAAGACTCTTTCATCAAGGGTTCTTTGTAGCATTGCGTAAAAGGGTTCCCTGTAAAATGCAGGGATGGGTTCTAGATAAGACTCTTGGATAATAAAAGGGTTCTCAGTAGAGCCCTCTGGGATGGTTCTAGATAAAAACTCTTGGAGTATAAAAAGTGTTCTCAGTTGAACCTCCTGGGTGGGTCCCAGATGCAGCCCTTGTTATAAAAAAGAGTTCTCGGTAGAACCCCCAGGGTGGGTTCTAGATAAAACTATTGGAATCCAAAAGGGTTCTTGGAAGAACCCCTAGGGTGGGTTCTAGATGAAACCCTCAGAATAGGAATATAAAAAAGTTCTCGGTAGAACCTCCTGGCTGGGTTCTTATCAGCACCCTTAGAAGATGGAAAGGTTCTGGATACAACCCCCAGGCGGAACCATCACACCATAGAAGGGTTCTCTGTATAATCTCTCCTAGGTGGTTCTGGATGAAACCTTTCACATATGGTTCTATATATAACCCTTTATGTTGGATTCTCAGTAGAACTCTCTAAAGGCCTTTTTCCACCAAATTAGCTCTGATTCTTGAAGAGGTTCCGTTCAAGATTCCAGCCCACATTTCAACTGTTTTTTAGTGGAACCACTGTACTCAACGATGTCATCAACAGAGGGTGTTGCACAATACACAACAACCTGTAGAATATGACACATCCACTTCGGTTCCCAAGCTGCTGTTGTTTGGTTCCATCTTTGAACCGACCTATGAGGTTCTGAACTTTGCTCTGATCAGTTCGAAATTAGGTGCTTGAACTGGAACGGGGTTGGTTCAATGTTGGTGGAAAAGATTCTACCGGGAACCTAAAAGGGTCATCCTGTTTGGGACATGCAGAAGAACGCTTTATGGTTCTAGTTAGTACCTTCATTTCTAAGAGTGTAGCCTCTACAGCAGCGTTTGTCTGCCTCCTGACAGCGTGTTGATTTGTGACCTCAGCCCCACTGTGTGATATCACCACCGCCCTGTAATCCATTCATCCTCTCCTCTAAAAGCCATCATTTATAAAGCATAGCCAATGGCTGTTCAAGGGAATAAAAGCTGTCTTGGGCAGCAGTGGGGGGGGTGGGTGGACTCGGACCCCAGCTAACTTCTAATCCAGGATCAACCTCCTCTGAGTTCTGGCATCCTATTGGGCGAGCGGCGGTGCATGGTCACCACGCGGTGCAAGTAATTGCTCCATCACAGCCGCGACGATCCTAAGAGAAGCCATTCTGAGTTTCTCCGAGTTCACAGAGGAGGAGAGGAGTGTAGGAGGGGAATCTCCTCCCAGCAACTGGTGCTTTAAAAGCAATAAGAGCCTCATAACTGCTTTGAAGCTGCAGCAAAGTGTTATTGTGAGGCTAAAGGAGGAAAAGAGGACAGCTCTTTCCGCTGCAGCAGCAGGGCTTCTTGTCTGCTGTGTTAACCCTTGATTGCCTTGACTGGAATATAAACAGGAGTCACTGGGGGGAATTGAGTGCATTTTTCTGCCAGTGCTTTAGATATCACTCCAGCTCAGTGCAAATGCAGAAAGACAGTCAGTTAAAGAGGAGATATACATGAAGATCATGACGTTTTTGTTTTTTTTAGGTACGGGAGAGACTACGAGTGTCACTGGAGAGGGTGTCCGCCTTGGAGGAGGAGCTCACAGCAGCCAATCAGGAGGTAAGAGCTGCCAGAGATATTGTGTTTAAGATAATGGATGTTGGATGGACGGACGGACGGATGGATCAACTGGCAGTGACAGTATTGAAAATAATTACAGCAACCAAACAGCAACAGCTACTAACACTACAAACAATTTAAATACAGACACAGAAATTGTATTAGGATATTCTTAGATTAAATATGTTAAAGTCACTGTTCAGTTTAAAGGAATAGTTCAGATTACCTACAGTAGCCAGGAGTACAGGAAGCAAAGCAATGTACCACTATAGACAGAGTCAGCGGCAAAACATATTTTAGCAACCTAAAAAAGGCCAACCTAAGAAAATCAACCTTTGTTTAGACGAACACTGCCTTTAGAATATTTTGACCACTTTACTCTACAGTCAGACAACCTTTTCTGATGGGAAAGCGCTGTTATATAAGTCAAATATCACTCTCTCCAAACCAACCAAACTCATCATTCATTTTAGCACACAGAACATGGGAGCTGCTCGTCTTCTGGTACCTTGATCAGTTACTTTGTTTGTTTTATTGTGTGTTGTGTTGTTTTTTAAAAGGTTAGTTTGGTTTCACCATAGTCACTCAATAAACTAACAAATTGAGACAGAAGTGGACCAGAAACTCCTGTGTTCTACGAGGTAAAATAACAGATTTTGCCAATGGAGTCTGGTTGAGAAAAAGAGGGTGATATCCGGCTTATATAAAGTCAGTTTCCCTTCGGAAAAGGCTGTTTGATGGCACGGTAAAAGGGTGAATATATTCTAAATTTAGTGTACACGTAAACCAATATATATATATATATATATCTTTTTTTAGGTGGGCCTATTTTTAAGTGGTTAAAATATGTTTTGTTGCTGACTGTGTCCACAGCAGGCATCTACTGTGCGTAATACAATGACTATTGATAAGTACCCCATACAAACCTGCTTTAAATAATCGGAACCATCCCTTTAATAGTGAAAGTGTAATGTTACATGGAAACATACAGCATGAATACCAATGTGTTGTCTCCAAGATGTGCAGATGTCTAGCTGTTTGATTGTCAGAATCAGGTCATGTGTATTTCAGTGCACATGAAAATGCTACAAAATGTACAATTGAATTTTGTTGACTTTTTAAAATTACTTTGCATAAAAGAAAAAGAAAATGCCAGAAAAATGTTTTGAGACATATACAAGTTAAAAGCAAGCCTAAAAATAAGAAGTTTAAAAAAAGAAACAGTATAAAATCTTAGCATACTAGATACTGCAGCACACCATACATGTGTCCAACCCATAGAATAAATGTACAGGATTACATACTGCTCCTTGATGTGGGTATAAATCTAATACACAGTATGATGTGTCCTGGAATGTGTCCTGAATTATGCATCAACTCAAACACCCGGAAACAACCAGAGCACCTCTGCAGGCTTCTCCCGCCCTCATCTGTGCAGGGAGCAACCCCAAATAACATTGTGCACATGAGTGGCTGAGGCACAGCGCTGACAGACGAGTGGCCACTTTTTGCAACGGTGGCCAAACTCCTGTTCTCAACCTCCTGGCTCAGGCAGAAGTGGCCAGAAGTGCCAGAGCAGCTCTCGCAACTGCAGATGGGCATGTTCCAGCTGAGAAACACCCTCAGGCTGGCACTTCACAGGCTGTCAGACATGCCAGTCTGACACTCAGAGTAGAATAAAAGTTGGTGAGGAGAGGAGAGGAGAAAGGGGAAGGAGAGTGAAAAGCACAGGGGGGGTGGGGGTGGGTGGAAGGACAGATCAGGTTGGAGAGGAGAGAGAGGAGGAAATGGGGGGAAAAAAGAGCAAAGAAAGGCAGAAGACAGAAATAGAGATGGCAGGTGGGAAGTGGAGGCAGGTTGTGAGTGGAGGTGTGCGTGTGTGTGCTAATGAGAGTGCAGAGGGGTGCAGTTGGTCAGAGCACATCTGACAAGGTGTGGAGAGAAGAGGATGAAGGCAGAGAAATAATAGTACAGGCATGATACGACACGACCCCACTCAAACTGCAACAGAAACTCTTTAGACTGGTCTAGTTTCATAAATATGTTATTTTTAACATAATAAGGCATAATTTGTATTATTTGAAGTGGGGTTATTCGAGGTAATTATTGACAGTTAGTGTATTTGCTACAGTAGATGGTGGTCATCACGCCCCCAGTTAGGGGAAGCAGAGAGGAGTACCAGCATATAAACCTCCTATAATTATTACTTTGCCCACTTTGCCATTAGATCAGGCTATAAAATTATAGTTAAATCTTACATAATTATTGTATCCCACTCTCTCATCATATTCAATTCAAAAAAAGAATAAACAAATAAATAAAAATACAGGAATAAACATGTTCTGATACCCACATAAACATCGCTTGAGTCAGTTTCAACGAAAAAACAAGAAGATGAATACATGCACATATTCACATAGGCATATATATACTCATTTACATCCACATACACATCTATAATCACTACACTGTAGCTGCATAATCTACAACTTGACTATAGTTGTATAGTCACTTTTTCTGTTACTAGCGAGGTAGAATCTGTTCCCTTGGTCTTCATGCTCCGTATTCTTCCTATTGTGATAGTTCTAAAGCAAGAGAATTGTTCAAATACAACAGCCAGTGGCGTTTATTAAAATCATGTGGGTATTTCCATCTCATTAGTACCATTTCTTTTTGACTTTCTGTGGTAATTTGTGTCAGTTTCACCTCTTTTTTTTAATCTCATATAATGCCTGTACTAAAAAAGGCATTATTTATTTTTAAGGCTTTCCCTTCATATGATTCCTCAAGACTTTTTTTCCCCTCTCATTCTGAACTTATTGAGCACACATAATCGGTTTGTTTATGTTGCAGTTTGTGTGAGGGTGACCCACACGTTTGGGTGAAGTGTCTGAACTACAATGTTAGGCTTCACAGACGGTCTGTGATGATGTTTTTGGATAGTAGGTAGACGATCAAGTTGCTTGTGGTCTGAATCCAAAGATTTGACGTTGAAGGATCTCAGCAGAAAAAAGAGAAAAAAAGGAGTGAACAGCTAAAAAAATAATGTGACAGGCCGCTGGTTCTCAAAGCCGCAGCTCATTTTTCTTTTACAGCTTTTGGACAAAGTCTGCTTTTTAAGCTGTAAAGTCCCTGACAGACATCTCAGTGGAGGACGCAGCACTTTGAAGAGTTTTTCTCTCATCACACAGCCAAGGTTAGAAAGACTGAGCGGTACATGTGCCAGGCCGCCCCTCATAAATGGTTAACAGTACAGTTGTCAGCGCGGCGGACAGATGAGTGATTGGACCTTGAGGCGGTTAAACCTTCTTTGCCGAATAAAAATGTCCACGCCTCAGAGGCTCCAGGGAGGCGGGCGGAGCCGGGAGCCAGCGAGCCGGTAATTGATTTGTGATGGAGGTCTGGTATGAGCCCCCGTCTCCCCGCGGGGGCTTCAGACAACACGGCCATGCCTGATGAAATCATCGGCCTTTGACCTCACGCAGTCACAGGTGTTTAAGTGGCCACACGCTGATTGCTGCTGCTGATTGCGCCTTGCTGGAACAAACTGTAATCCAGACTGTGCTGGACTCCATCAGAGGATAAATTGTTGTTATTTACAAGGACAACACATAGTAATCAACACGGTGACACATTTAGGGAAAAACTTCAACACATCTCAACAGCTAATTTGCACCCATAGTCTCATCACAATCAGGAAACGCAGATTAAAAAGTTCTACGCAATAAAAATAAACATTACAGTCAAGCAAATATGGTATTATAAATAACTTTGATGAATCTATAAAAACCTTAGCAGACTTAAAGGCAAAGTTTGGATTATTTGAAGTGGGGTTGTATAATGTAGGTATGGTGTAGGAAGCTAACCAATGAATTGCTGTCGACAGGGTCAGCAGCAAAACGCAATTTAGCCACCTAAGAAGTAATAGTAATAAAATTAATATACGATGGGAAACTGCTGTTATACAAGCCAAATATTGCTTTTTCCAAACCAACCAAACCCCAAAGGTGTTAGGTCTGTGAGGTGAAATTAGTCATTTTACCTCACAGTACACAGGAGTTGCTGGTCTACCACTGCCTCGATCAGTTTGTTTGTTTGTGTGACTTTGTGTAACTTCGAATCACATTATCCTGCATTATAACAGTGCTCGGGGGCAGGAGAGTTTGTGGCTGTGCGGACTTTGCATGTTCTCCTCATGTCTGTGTTGGTTCTCTCTGGGTACTCCAACTTCCTCCCATCGTCCAAAGACATGTAGTGTAATAGGTTAATTGGTAACTCTAAATTGCCCGTAGATGTGAATGCGAGTGTGAGTGGTTGTCTGTCTCTACGCGTCAGCCCTGCGATGAATTGGCGACGTATCCAGGGTGTGAAATCTCATGTGAAATGCTAACTGAGAAGATAGCTTTTTAAAATCACATCTGCCAGAAAATGACACTTAATTTTAGAAGTTACTTCAGACAAATCAATTTCTGTTAGAAAAAATGTAAGTTTAAATCACACTTCTGGTAGATTTTATCACTTTTTTTTAAGAGAACAAGACTTTTAGGACCCAATAATAGCCAGAGGAACTGTGTTTTTTTATTCCTCCTGTTATAATCCTGCGTGCTAACTCTCACATCTTTTCCAAAAAAAAAAAAGCTTACATCACAAGCAAATTTAACACCCAAAATGAATGCTATTTATACCAAAACCAAGGGTGTTTTTTGCTTCCAGGGTTTGTGATACTGTATATATTCTGTGTGTTTGTGTGTGTGCACATGCCTTTGCTCTGTAGCAAGTGATTGATTGTAATTTAAGTGCATTGCACCAGAGATATGCATGCTCCCAGCTCTCACCTTGACAAAATCAATCTTTTATACCCTAAGAAAGAACCCCCCCACCTCCTTCACTCCTCCTCACGTTTGTCCAATTTCTCCCCCATCACATTATCTCCGACAGTCCTCTCCATCCATCCGGCGCAGAAGTGCTAAAGAAAGATAAAGGAAATCATGACGCAGGCCCATCTCGTGCCTCCTCTTCCCCTTTTTTCCGTCAGATGTTTTCCTTTGATGAGAGGTAGATCAACAACATCAAACAGAAATAATAGGCACCATGTTCTTTTTCTGCATCTGGCAAACTTCTCCTTTCTGTAATTTCCAAGCTGGAGATGCATCTGTAGCGCTCCATTCATCATTTGCTGTGCCTTTATGTCACGGGGGGTGTTAGTGTTTGATCTCTGAGCTGGAGAAATTACAGACAATCTTGGAATAATGGTACAGAAACATACGGAGGCATAATTATGCCCTCGTTAAAAATAATGAACGGAGACGTTCCTTGGTCGGTGCGCGGCAGTGAAGAGGAAGCCAAGCCTGTTGCAGGTGAAGTCTGAGTCCAGGCTTAATTCGAGGTAAACCCTGGCCACTGTTGACGGGAGGAAATCATCTTTTGCTGCACCGCTCTCTCCACTCTAAAGACGTCCTGACATCCTCTCGCTCTGGCCGTGAGGTCAGCGAGGGCAGGGTTGAGTTTAAACCAGATCACGTCAGAGTCACTTGAGAGAATTGTTTGTTTTATCGACAAGCTCGAATGCCCCGGGGCTTCCTTCACTGTTTCACTGAGAGCAAATATCTGTTGTTGAGAGAAATGCTGTTTTCTACCTTCGTATAGAGATTTTCAAACATCCCCATCCATTTGTTCTGAGCAAAGATGACCTTCCAGCAACTGTATTATCAACTCCTTTTGAAGCAAACAGTATCTGGGCTGCTTGGAAATCCTAATTGATATTTACAAAAAAAAGAACAAATACAAAAAAATGGAAAACATGCAGATTTTAGAGTCCTGACTGATTCAGAGATGAAAGCATCTCCAAGGTCCAAAACAGCATGATGCAGTTTCATATTTAAAGCGCTGCACATGTACTGTAATTGGTTTTGGTTGTTGCTGTCTTTCAGAGCTGCTTTTTTGCTCACGCAGGCAATACAGGACACACCAAGAATGATAAGTCGCCCTCTTTCAGAGTGATTTGATGAACAGTAGAAACACTGACAGCCAGTCACAAGCTACAAAATATGGTGGTATACAACTTTTAATATGAGGCGGCAAATTACACATAAAAAGAGTCATTTAACCTGAGACATACTGCCAGACAGTCTTGCTGCTGATGGGGTCGTTTGGTCCTTATTGTTGTCCTCTTTGACCATCAACAGGATACCATCAAATTTATATTGACTCATATGAAAGCGTGATTAAAATTTGTCTTCAAAAGACAGCAACTCTCATAACAGAGTGTTGGATTCTCCTAATTCAGCGGTCGGTTATGTTTTTTTTTAGCATTTTAATTTTCACATATCGTTGTCATAAGCCTAAAGTGATTCATACTTCCCCCATTTGTAAAAATTATTTTAATATTTCATCAACTAAAATGTGCGTCTTTGCCCACGTCAATGGCTTGGTGCCTTTTCCTCTAAATTTTGCCGGTGGCTAATCTTATCTCTAGCTATGGATACCAAATCCAAAAAAAAAAGGAACAGTCTCAGAGGAAAATAAAGAATTTAATAGTTGCAGCTGCAGACAGATTTCTTTTTTCTTTTTTGGCAAAAAATTGCTCTTTTGACAGTAAAGGTTGCAGAGCCCTGTCCTAATTCCTCTGGTCTTTGAAGAATTTCAAGAACCCATATCGTTCTGGTTTTTGTCTTTGTTTCTCTGCACAGGAGTAATAACTCATCAGTATCATCAATATAATGTTGACTTGATAGCTACTTCTGATGGTCTGTCTTCTCATGTTTCTTGACTTTGGCTTTGTTTGTGGTGATGCTGTGAATTCCCAAATATCAAAAATTACTTTGGTGAATGCAGTCTTATCATAATCAATAGAAATGATGGTCAGAAGTATGGAAGTAAGACCTACGTTGCAATAAACTTGAATTTTCAGTTAATAGGTAAGACTCATGTCATTGTGCTTTCAATTTGACACAAGCTGGACCAAGCTCGGACAAAAAAAAAAGATATAATAGCTGCATGATTTGCTGAATTACTGCAGTGTTTTCCAAAAGCTGCACTGAACTTATCACTTTTACGAGGAGGAAGTTTCACAAGAAGTTGGCATTGTTGTTTGGTCACTTTTAATGGTTTGCATGCTTTAAATGACTGTCTCACACCTGCAGTTTCAGGTTGTGGAAAGTCTTGTTTTGTAAAGTACGAGAGGCACCACGAAGTCTCAGGGGCTGCAGATTGTTTATGACAAGCAGCAGGCTGTATATGCACTGTCTATGTTTCTTTCCCCCGTCATGAGTGGAGTGATAATCACATGGTGTCTGTCAAAGAGGAAGCTAATTATTGTTGTTGTCGGTCACCTGTCTGACAGGATTATGACTTCAGGACGGTAGCTTAAGGTGGCGAAACGAGACACGAGGTCCACAGAACATGATAATTATAGTGATTGTATCAAGTGCTTCCAGCTTCATGTTCCATAAATTCCTGCAGTGGGACATACTATAATTTAGTGTTGCATAAGAGGGAGACAGGTTGTGTTGCAAAGCCACATTGATGGAAATGCAACAATGAAATCATTTTAAAAGTCTGATCTTGTTTTTTTAGCTCAGCTTTCTTAACTTCAGAATGCATGCGTGATTTCCGACACTGTGCTATTTCAGCTCTAATTTGTGCACTTGCCCTCCTGCAGATCGTGGCCTTACGGGAACAAAATGCTCACATTCAGAGAAAAGTGGCTTCCGGAGAGGGAGGAGAGGACATCCTGGAGGGCAGTGAAGCCCAGCAGAAGGTCCATGGCAAGGTGAGCAACCTCCTTTTAAGCTTGTTTAGCTACATTTCAGGTTAAAATTTTTGAGTAAAAAGGTGCTTGAAACTAGAATATGTGTCTTTAACTTCAGTTGAAGAGTCTAAAAGTTGGAATATAACAAGTTCTGAAATGAGAAACATTGCAATATATACAAACGACCCCTTCTTAAAATAGTCCACAACCCATAGGTTTTGGGTTTTTCCAATAAAGAGGACATGATCTTGGTATCTTCAATTGCCCCTTTTGGATTCATGTATTCTATATATTTACACAATATTGGTCATGCGCATAAGCATTGATCTGTGCCATCATATATCATCTTGAAATATCATCAATGTCAAAGTCTCACTGCATTCGTGGCTTTGTCTACACCTACACCAATTATTCCTGCGTCTTTAGTTCCTCCTGGTGTTTTAATTCACTTTAAAATATTGCAAATATTATTAAAGGGTTTGATCATACATTTAGCTTTGAAGGTGACCCACAGTTGGGTTAGCGCTCTCACTGATGTGACCTCAGCCTTTCATATTATGCAGGAGCACACGTGGACCTGCATAGATGAATACAAATCTCCCCTCTGATTATTAATTTAAAGACAGAGGAGCAACTGCACCCACATTTACTAGATCATACAGAACAGAACTCCCAAACCAACCAACCCCAAATCCCAAGGCAGGTCTGCCAAATCCTTTTTTACATGCAGACAGCAGCATCTACATCCTGCGGAGGATACCTGGGTAGATCAATGGAGATGCTATTACTTGGCTGGTCTGCTGCAGGAGGGGGGACATCGGGGGTAAAAAGATGAAGAGGGTGTGCAGAGGGATGGGCTAATGAGGAGACGGCTATCGTCTAGTCTGTTTCGTGGAGATAAAAGGAGTGAATATAAATGTGTTGTTTTTATTTGTGCAGAAGAAATTGCGTGGCGTGTGTTAACTGCTAAGATGTGGTGGTGAGGTGACTTTCTGCAACCACACGATCTTCTTGGAAGCACAGTCCTCTCCACCTGATTCACACGTGTCCCTGGTTGTCATTAATGTGATGGGTGGAAAGAGGTCAGTGAGAGGAGAGGAAGGAGTCAGAGGGAGAAAGGAGAGGAGAAAGTGCAGCTCTTGAAGTGCTTATTGACCCGTTGAGCTCTCAGACCTTTAGCATAGACCTGGATCTGCCTGATAACCAGCTAATGCAGTCTGACAGATGAAGCCTGTTGCCTCACCAGTTTAATTTTTCATTCTGTAAACATCAGCACTGGACTGGTGCTGGAATTAGTTTCATGGGCCATCACTCCTTGAACAGATTTACTGACACACTGTAGAGCCAGGTTGACTTTGACTTTTGTAAAAACAATAACAGAAACAGTCTTTGTGAAAGATGGAGGAAAGGATGATGATAGAGATGGAAATGTGCATACGTAGAGAGCAAGTTTGAAGATGTGTACGGATGAAAATAGAGGTGAAGTTTAAGGCTCTAACAGTATGTATCTTTTCTTACTGCGGTGATAAAGCAACATACTCCCATGGCGTGGTGTTTTACAGCGATTGCTTCAACAAATGCATTTGATTGGACTTGCAGCATTCAGTTATTTAGGATTGCATAGCTCCTTTAAGGAATAGGACAGTGCATAAGTGTGCAGGATGCAAGTGAAGGAGAGAAAGCGACAGACTGCTGCTCAAACTGTAGCAGAGCAAAACCTTAAACCTAGCAGTAAGTTGTCAGTCTGGCAGTAAATGTACAGTTCAGGTTACAGTGTGTCAGTTAATAAACGCTGCAGCTTCTCAAGACCAAGGAAAGTCTCGTCTGTTATTCCTCCACTTCTGGAAGAGTGGAGGACGCCAGCGCTTAAAGATAAAACTTGTGGTGATGCATTCAACCCCACGGCAGACATCACATGACTGTTAAACTGGACATAAACATGCTATGAAAGCTATGTACTTCCTTTTTTATTAGTTGCATTGTGGCTGCATTCTGCATGCCTCAAGTACTTCTGTACTTTAGTATATTGGAGCTAGGGGTGTCACAATATACCAGTATTGACAATAAGTGATATTTTAAAAATGAAATATTGATATGTTTAAAATACTTATATTCATACTGTGTAAATGATCCAGTGCCTTGTTAACATACTGTATGCTCTCAAATATTTATGTTTCTTTACTCTCACTTTGTGTGTCATACAGTTTGCCTCTAATTGGGACATATGGGTCATTTTTTCACATTAGTCCTAAGTAAGTTTGCAACTAACAATTATTTTTAATATCAGTTGATCTGTTTTGAGTTGTTTGATCCATAAAATGTCAGAAAATGGTGAAAAATGTTGATCAGTGTTTCCCAAAGCCCAAAATGACATCCTCAAAACTTTGTCTAAACTCTTGCAGGTTATAAAAATGCTCATTTAAACTTCCTCCATTTAAAACAAAAAACAAAAAACAGGTGCGTTAATGTCACAAGACTGTGAAATGAGCTCAATAACAGAAGCCACAGCTGAATAATGTATCGTCTGTACGCCTGTTGAGACATTTTGCAATAAAGCAGAGCTAAATCCTTAAACTTTGGTCCCTTTTTACGATAGCGGCCCAATGCTGGAGCGCCGGTATTAAAATCAGTGGTGTGATTTAGTGGGTCTTGTTCCCTGCTCGGGTGAATCATTGATCACAGGCAGCAGGCGGAGAGGCCCAATTAGGTTTGTCCTCACAGATGGATGGCTGAGGACGGGCAGCTGGGCCTGACACAGCAGAGAGACAGAGAGAGACGGAGAATAAAGACATCACTTTCACTCAATCTTCACTTCCAGCTGCGATACAATAATTACATTTAAACATAAAGAGACAGTGTAGTTATTTAAAGCGCGGTTAGAGGAAGTGTTTTATTTAGTCGCGATAATAATGTTGTTTTCTGATGCGTTAATCTACCTCATGCAGCGACCAGGGGAGCCGCACACAGTGAGAGCTAATCATATTACTAATGCAAGTGTCAAAGCAATCTCTCCAATGGAGTCTGGAGTGATTCTCAGTCACCATCCAGAATCAAAGCAGGGGAAGAGCCGAAGCCTTGAGCTCCTGAACTTGAATTTATTAGAGTGCTAATGTGTGTAACTCTCAAAAGAAGAAATGGTAATCTGAAGTAGGAGCGAGACTGATTTCTCAAGGATCGCTTCAGTGCGCCACAGGAAGCCACAGGAAATCAGAAAATTGTTTTTCACCGGGTTCATTTTCAGTCTTGCTAATGAACACTTATTTTTCTGAATTCTCAGGTTCTTTTTCCGTTATTGGATGTTTCCAATTATTTTTACCTTCGGTCCCCATGTGGTTAAAACACTTCTTAAAAACAGAAATCTGTACACGAAAGAGGTGTGAAAGGGAAATTTTAAATTATCGATGTGATTTATTCATGCACAGTAAGTGTCCTAAACCAAATGGTGCACAGCCAAATCGGTCTCCAAGACATTAAACAAAAACTACCAAGATGTAAAAATCTAATCAGACTTTGCATGACCAAACAAAGCAGGACTCTGAAGCTGTGTTTTTGTCAAGTCAGAGATTCCTTCAGTAAACTGTATGTGAAATACTAAATGGAATTTGTGTTTAACAACACCAAGAAGGATTTGCAACAACGTTCCAACTTGTATTCAGTTGAATAAAGTACAAAGGCAAGATATTTAATGTCAAACTGACTGTTTTCTTATGGTTTTATGTAAATATACGCTCGTTCTGAAGGTAATGCCTACAACACATTTTAAAAAAGTTGGGACAGGGTAATACATGACTTTTCTTTTAACAACATTCACTAAGCGTTTGGGAACTGAGGACACTCTTTGTTGAAGTTTTGAAAGTGAAATTCTTCTCTCATTCATGCTTGATATACGACTTCAGGTGCTCGACAGTCCGGAGTCTCTGTTTTCGTATTTTGTGCTTCATAATGCACCACACATTTTCAATAGGAGACAGGTCTGGACTGCAGGCGCGTCAGTTTAGTACCTGAACTCTTTTACTACGAAGCAAAAACTGAAAACAGGGGGGAAACGGCCAGCTTGGCTCTGTCCAAATGTGACCAAATCTGCTTACCAGCATCTCTAAAGCTTGTCAATTGACATGTTATATTTTGTTTGTCAAGGAAATGACACTCCAGGAAAGACTCCAGGATATAACTGCTGTAAACCATAACGTGTCATACTAAAGTTTTTGTGCTGATTTAAAATGGGATATGATGTGTTGGAGAGCTTTAGAGGTGGATTTTGTTATCTTCAGACAGAGCCAGGCTAGCTGTCTCCCCCAATTTTCAATCATAATACTAAGCTAAGTCAAGCTAACTCACTATAGCTTCATTAGCTGAACAGAAATGAGAGCAGTATCAATCTTCTCAACCAACTCTGCAAGAAAGAGAGTAAGGGTATCTACTAAAATGCCAAACTATTCCTTTAACCATTGTGGTAACACACTATTTCACTGGTATGTAATTTTATAATTCTTTTTTATGACATTTTATGGAAAGAACCGTGTAATTCAGGACTAATTATAGGGAATATAGAGTAATAAGGCAGTCATTGAGTTTAATTAGTTGTGTTGAGTTTATAGCAATCTTTATTTTCTGTCTTCTAGCAACTTTCCAAGATCAGAGATAATTGCCCCTCCCTTTCCTCCACTTCCTTTCCTTTAAGAAGAGATGTGAAGTTTAATTCTGTTGTCAAACCGAAGTTAAAGTTGCTGCCCCTCATTACTCATCTCTCCCCCCCACCAGCGCCTGTCCAACGGCTCCCTGGAGCCGGCCCACGAGGCGAGCCAGGTGGTGGAGCTGCAGGACCTGCTGGAGAAGCAGAACTACGAGCTGGCCCAGATGAAGGAGCGCATGTCCTCCCTCTCCTCCCGGGTCTCCGAGGTGGAGCAGGAGCTGGAGACCGCCCGCAAGGACCTCATCAAGTCAGAGGAGATGAACAACAAGTACCAGAGGGACATCAAAGAGGTTACAGCACACTCACAGACACACACATTTGCAAGGGAATAACAGTTGCAAGAGAGACATCAAAGACGGCTGGCAGCGGCCTAAAAAAAGCTTCTATTAGCATATACACTCCCCCTCCCTCTGTCTGACTCTATGTATCTGTCATACACACAAACGCACACACAATTCAATGCACACCGCTTCCTTAAAGGGATAGTTTGGATTATTTGAAGTGGGGTTGTATGAGGTACTTTTCTATAGTCAGTGTTTTAGCGACAGTAGATGCCAGTTGGCATGCCCATACAGCACAGCAGAGAGGGGGGTAACAGCTTGAAAGCTAAGCAATGTACCACTGTGGACAGGGTCAGCAACAAAACATACTTTAACCACTTAAAAGTTTAAGGGTACGCTATATTTAGTATATTTTCACAGCTTTACTTTGCCTTCAAACAGCTTTTTCTGCTGGGAAACTGACATTATACGAGCCAAATATCGCTCTCTCCAAACCAACCAAACTCCATTGGCAAAATTCTACCTTGCAGATTAAAGGATTTGCTGGTCCACTCCTGCATTGATCTGTTAGTTAACTTGTGTTATGGTGTGTCTTAAAAAGTTAGCTCAGATTGACCAAAGTCACATAATAACACAAACTAACTATCAGTTCGAGGAGGCGGTATGCAAGCAACTCCTGTGTTCTGTGAGGGAAAAATACTGATTTTGCTTATGGAGTTTGGTTGGTTTGGAGAAAGTGATATTTGGCCTGTATAATCAGTCTCCTTTCTGAAAAAATCCCATACTGGGGTGTTCTGATTGGCATTTACTATACCTAATACACTGACTACTGATAAGTACCACATACAACTCCACATCAAAGAATCTAAACCATCCCTTGAGAGTAAAGAAATCTGCTTTTATTAACACATCTGCCTCAAACAATCAGACACAAGCAGGTGAATCCTTTAAATACACTGTAGATCACAACATTCAAACAGACTGACACCAGTAGGATACATAAACACGTCTCAAAGGCACACACACCAACACTTAATGTTCAACAAAACCTCGAAGAAAAACAAGCAGCTGTCTCGGCATCTGCCGGTGTTTGTTCCTTAAACAGTATTTCATGCTGGAGTGTCGACATGTAAAGCACAAAAGCAGCCTGTTAAATGCCACTTTTCCTGGACAAACAGGAATGTTTGTGTCATAAAATTGGCAATTAAGAGTCCAATCATAACCCTATTCAGCATACGTCTGTGTGAGGTGAATACCAGTGAAGTGGACTGGATATGAATATAAGCCGATCCCCCCGCAGCCCTCCGCTGAAATTGCTATTGATTGCTAACGATGCCGGCAGAGGCAGTGATTGTGGTCTGGCAAACGCGGCCTTATCAGACAGACCGACCCCGTGTTATTACCCTGCACTGCCTCCTCTGAGAGCCGCAGTTTGTTCAGCTCTCCCTCTGACTACGATTTTTTTTTGTGTGTGTGTGTGGTTTTGAAACCTCATGTGCTTGCATGGGTTTGTGTCTGCAGCAATTCTCCATGCAGGAAATTAACTCTCCGAGTGTCAGAGATAATGTTGCTGTCACGAGGGGGAAAAACCTGGTTTTGTGGCAGCAGCAGTGTGAGATACTAGATCACAGCTGCGTGTTGGTACTTTATGAAGCTTTATTGTCTGTCCTATTTGGTATTTGACTGTGTCCTATATGGAGCCATGCTGATGAGAAAAGTTTGCTTTGTTAATTTGCAGCTCAATTTTGTGTTTACATTTCAAGTTCAGTACAACTGTATGAGGGCTTCAGGACATACTGTAATTTCATCTTTCATTGTTGGTACAAAATTTAGACTAAAAACATGCAGCTGCTTTATATTTCAGTAAACACTGTGATGAGAACATTTTGCACAGTTCTTTTAGAAATGTATGCATTCATTACAGATTGCATGATTCATGTTTTGGAATAAAATGATTGCATGGCATAAATCAAGCCTGTGCAGATACTGAACTGGAAAATTAATGCTGGCAAAAACATTTCTATGAGTCTGCAAATTTGAGTTCGAGCTGCAAATGATTTTATGCCAAGTTCTGACCCAAACAGCTGAAATGTTAAGGGGTAGTTTGGAGTTTTTGAAGTGGGATTGTGTAAGGTACTTATCCATAGTTTGTGTATTATCTACAGTAGATGGCGGTTGGCATGACCCCAGTTTGGAGAAGCAGCAGGAGTACTGGAAGCTAAGTAGTGTACTGCTGTTCACAGGGGGACAACAGTAAAAAGTATTTTAGTCACCTTAAAAAGTCAGTTTAAGTGTATACTATGTTTACAGTATTTTCACATCTTTAGTTTGACATCAGAAACGGCCATTAAATAAGCTAAATATCAGTTTCTCCAAACTAACCAAACTCCATAGGCAAAATCAGCTATTTTATCTTGTAGAATATGGGAGTTGCTCGTCTACAGCTGCCTTGATCCGTTAGTTAGTTTGTGTTATTGTGTGATTTTGGTGTATTTTCATGTTAGTTCGAATTCACTGAAGTTACAAAATAACACAAACAAGCAAAACAGATTGAGGCAGCAGTAGACTTGCAGCTCCTATGTTCTGCAAACTAAAATGACTGATTTCACTTATGGAGTTTGGTTGGTTTGGAGAGAGGGATATCCTGCTTATACAATGGCAGTTCCCCGTTAAAAAAGGCCGTCTGACAGCAAGGTAAAGTGGTGCAAATATTCTAAATATAGCGTACTCTGAAGAAACATCAGAAGTGCCTGAGTACTTTGAAGCTAGGCAGTGTACTGCTCTGCCAGCAAAATGCATTTTAGCCACCCCCAGAAAACTCTGTCACTTGAAGGTTACACTATATTTGGAACATTTTTACCACCAGACTCCATTGGCAAAAACCATTTTACCTCGTAAAACACAGGTGTTGCTGGTCTACTGCTTCCTCGATCTGATAGTTTATTTGTGTTATTGTGTGACTTTGGTGAATCAGAATGAACCCATGAAAGCTTTTTTGCCAAAGGAGTCTGGTTGCTTTGCAGTAAGCAATATTTGACTTACACGACACTTTCCCATCAGAAAAGGCTGTCTGATGGCAAGATAAAGCGGTGAAAATTTGCCAGCCGCCATCTACTGTAGGTAATACACTGCCTGTGGATAAGCAGTATATTGATATAGCCCATAAAACCCCACTTCAAACAAACCAAAATATCCCTTTAAGACAAAACCAAACAACAACCAGAAACATACATTTATATTCCTCAAAATACTCCTCAGTGGAGGAGACATTCACACAGTTTTTAAGAAAGTTTTCATCTTTATTGACTCTATGTGTGTGTCTGCATTCAGGCCATGTGTCAGAAGGAGGACATGGAGGAACGGATCGTAACTTTGGAAAAACGCTACCTGAGCGCCCAGCGAGAGTCCACCTCGGTGCACGACATCAACGACAAACTGGAGAACGAGCTGGCCAATAAGGAGGCATTCCTCAGACAGGTCTGTATTATCTACAGGGTGTTTGTGAGGTCAGAGTGACTGATGCCCTTCAATCCTGGGAGATTATCAAGATACTTTGTGTTCTCCAGTTCTGTTTGCTTTGAAAACTGCCATGATAATTGATTTCTGGTTGAGCTGTGCGTCTGTAGGTCCAGGTGGCTGCTGAAATGGACCATTCAGAGCTGAAATTCTGGATGTTTTTCCAACAAAAGGATTCAGAAAAGATGCATGCAGCTGGTTATGTAAGACAGATAGTTCCTGTCAGTTAACGGAGCCCTTAGAGCTGATTCACAGAGGTTTGGCAATGAGAGAACCTCTTGACATTGTGTCAAATAATGCCAGAGGAAATTATCACTGGGGAAGGAATTTTCATGGTTTTACTTAAATGTTTACTTTGAGCAGATGCACACGGCTCAAAGTCACCCTGAAATGCTGTGCAGTGCGATGACAATGGTGCAGATTTATTCTCCTTTTGATGATGCCTTGTGATTCATTGCAGCCAATTACATAAATTGCCTGGCCATAGAAGATTGACTGACATTTTCATGAGTGTGGGCTTAAGCACCAGCTGAGCTCTGGAAGGATACAAAGAATGTCACACTAATATTAGCAGAAGTAATCACTGGCACACAGACAACATGAGACACACAAGCATCCCTCGTGTATGCTGCAAAAAAAAGTTGCTGAGACACCAAGTGATGACTCTGTCAAAGTAATAGTTGGATAGAAGAGTCGTGTTTCTTGAAATATAGGTATATGTGTATATATATTTCTGAAGCTCAAATGCTATACTGCTCATTTCACCGCTTCCTGATCGGATAGTGAAAATCCAGAGGGTCCATATTTCAAACTAAAACAACATTTGATAACCTTTAAGCTACTGTTAGAAAACAGCTAACGTTAGCATGATCAACCTCCTCGCTAACATTGTCATTTGATAGCATTACAAAATAGAAATGGTGTAAATTACTTCTGAAATATCAATGGAAAAAATTAATATACTTCTATGGATAGTGAAAATCCAGAGGCACTTGGGGTCACATTTCAAGCTTAAAACAACATATTTGATCATCCATTAGCTACTGCGAGACAACAGCTAATGTTAGCATTAACCACATCCTAGTTAAGCAATAAAATTGGTATAAATTCATTTGAAGCTTGTTCAGAATGTTAGTTTTTGTCTCACAGTAACTATTTGGTTGTCAAAAAATGGTGTTTAAGCTTAGCAGCAAGACCACATTATCCTTTTGATGACAATGTTTGACCTTCCCACCCTGAGAGAAAAGTGGCTGCCCTGTGAATTTAGTGAATTATATTCAGCACTTTGCGTAGGTTTAGCAACCTTGCTCTGGTTGGAGGTAGACTCTGGTCCACTTCCTAGTCATGCAATGGTTTTCATCACTGAAAAGATGCCTTGATTGGTAGGCCATCTCTCTCAGTCTTCTCATATTGGCCACGCTTCATTCCCTTAGCATGACTTATGACAGCTGCTTCCCCCATAATGCTAATATCAAAGCTCTTTTTGCAAAGCTTACATCTCTCAACTTGGTCATTCTTGACTACGTTGAAAGGAAAATTCAAATTTTAGTGATGACTATAAGATGTTGCTGGGGGACCTGTGAAAGTGACAAACTGTATATTCACATCTTAAGTTAGCTAATGTTAGCAAAACACCAGCTAACTAGCTAATCATTGTCATCATTAGCTAGCCTTTTGCCTTACATCAGCTAACTTAAGACGTGACCAATGTCGTTTTGACAGGAAAAGGAGAAAGTTTTCTGAGGTTCCAAGTTTGCTCAACTGTTGTTGGAGCAAAAACGAGCAACAGCCAGCAGCCATTTAGCTACAGACATGAGAGTGGTGCTAATCTTCGGCCATTTTATTTAGCATTTAATTTCTGAGTCAAGTTTCCATCTTTTGGCTTGTGCACAAGCAACTATAAGCACCTCAAGTTGACAACAAGATCACTTCACAGAATAAATGTATGAAGAAACCCCCTCAGAACGGACAGAAATCCCCCTTTAAAGCCGTTGGGTTTAAGCTGCTGCTACCACACACAAACACATCCTCCTCCCTGGCTGTGTAATGAGTTTGCTTGTTGTTGTGCCAGAGGCTGAACCCCGGGATCTGGCCGCTGATGTTTGAAGATGAGTTGTTCAGGGGATGTAGGCTTGGCCAGCGGTACAGAGGGATGATGGGATGAGAGGAAATGGCGGGCAGAAAGGCTAAAAAGATGGATGGACTGGCACCTGGGGAGGATATCGTGAACAAAAACACACTGTCATGCTTCCCCAGTGTCATCTCAGACACCAATGGGATGGTGATACGGGTACAGACAGAAAATATCACTGACACACACTCCAGTCTAATTATTGCATATTGAGCTGCCAGGCCCGATGCTTTGGGGAGCAGAGCATCTGCCGCTGATGGCAAAGGCTGCCAAGCCGGCCCCAAAAAAAGAGTCTTAAAACTGATCAGAGCCCCGAGCAGGGCAGGGAGGAAAGTCTTAACACGCAACGGGGAAATACAAGTCACACGGTGACAGCTTCACTGAATGCTGGGTTTGATTTCCGTCTTTATAATGGCAAGTACTGTATCCGAATGCCTAATCAGGGCAATTACCGGTATCTGCTGCTGAGTAAAAGTTGCCACTGTCACTGCTGGCAGGTGCGGAGCCTCTGTTGTTCTGACTCTGTTATGGTGCTATTTTGAAGGAGGGTCGAGGCACGTTGCCAGATCCTTCAGTAGCCAGTCCTCCTACTGAAGACTGTGATTCTATTTTCTACCAGGCGATGATGCTCTGCTGACATTCAAAGGGAAAAGAAGGAAGAGATTCACACTCACAGGCTATTTTTATACTGTATGCCAGGAAAAAACACAAATACTGTAAACTATCTTTGAATGACTTCAACTGCACAGAAATGCAGGTAAATATCTGTAATTTCACTTACTGTATAAGAACTCTTTGTTGAGATATTTTAGTAAGCAGCCTTTCGGTTTTTTAATCAGCTCTACTTTTACGTCACTGTTGCTGCTATTTGATGTTATTGCAACCTCAAAAGCCTTAAAATGGCTCAGCAGGCATGAGCTATATCACACTTCCACATTAAACACAAATTCTACTGTTGTTGAGTGTTCACAACGGAAAAGAGATAAACATAAGTATATTCAAATGTGTCACCATGCATAGTAGGCCTGAATCCACTTGCTTTTTGTGCTTTTGATGGACATTATTGTCCCACAGTATAATGCACAAAGGAAATGGGTAATAGAGATACTCATGACTCAAAAATAGATTAAAGCTGGGGTAGGCAGTTTATTATTATTGTGCAAAACATCCATTATAACTTTGGTCTGAGAAAAAACTAGACCTCTGTTCCTTTTCTTGGCTCTGTTTTCAGACTTTAGAAAATCTAGTCCATGTCCAAAGACTTTAACCAATCACAGGCCAGTGGAGATTGTTGAGTCTCATTCCCAAAGTGTCAGTATTAGATGAGACCTGGAAATGAGACTCAACAATCTTTCTCCAAAATCGGTTTCTGCACTTCGTAGAAAATCCATCCTTTCTTTCTTATAGAGGTTTAATTGGAAATGTCATTCTAAATTTGCAGCTTGATTGACATCCAGTGGCGTGTGCATAATTTTCAATTAGTAAACAATTAATAAATCCATTAATTTCTTATACTGCTCAGCTGATGCAGGTTTTTGGGACCAGTACCAATATTTACACTATAGTAATTTATTTCATAAATGCCAAACATAAACAAACTTTAGTACCTTGAATGTCTTTTTTGAAGAATTGTGACAGGCCTCCTTCTAAAACATTCTGTGAAAAAGGTAGTATACAGTATAGGACATGCTGTGAACCATTAGCATGAACTATGGAGTTGGGACACTGCTATAACTTCTCACCCTTTTAATTTGAAGTAGGGAGGCACAATATGGTTGATAAAAAAAATACAAATCTTAATATATTGATGTGACATTGTTGGAGTTTGTACCAAACAAACATATTCTTACATCTGGAGAACAATATTTGTAGGCCAGGGCATCTCTGCAGCACTACAGCGCTTAATTATAATGCTGTTTTGTTACATTTTGAAATGGGAGCGTCTGTGATTTGGATATTGCAGTTGGCCATATTGTGATTTTGATAATATTTCAATTAATTGGGCAGCCCTAATGTGAAGCATATGTGGTACGTTTTAGCAGAAGCGGTAATAGTAAACCAAAAAATGTCATTACTTTAGAAACTAACCCTGTTGTTTATGTCTTCCATTATTATTTAACTACAATTTATTTAAGAATGTAACTGGAGAATTTACAGTATACAATAGCTCATAAATCTTCGAAATGAGTCCCTGCTGATGTGGTCGATGTTTGTGTGTGTGCAGATGGAGGAGAAGAACAGGCAGCTACAGGAGAGGCTGGAGCTCGCCGAGCAGAAGCTCCAGCAGACCATGAGGAAGGCCGAGACGCTGCCGGAGGTCGAGGCTGAACTGGCGCAGAGGATAGCGGCCCTCACCAAGGTACGAACACACGCACACACATGAACGCACATACTGTTGACACATTCCCACAGATGCCCTGGTCTCTAGATATATTTTACAGTACACTAATTAGACGTAATAAGCTGTACTTGGTGTTAGAAACCCCCATTGTTAGACTTTATTAAAAGGTAATTAGGGACACATTACAAGAGGACTGTACCATAAACTAAAGTGTATTATTTCCCTCTATTAGCCGTTTATTAGACTTTATTAGAGGGTATTTAGGGACAGATTAATGGTCTAACAGTGGGACATAATACACTGTAGTTTACAATATAGTTCTGTTGTAATGTGTCCCTAATTACCCCTAATAAGGTCTAATAAAGGGTCAAATACTGTCTTATAAAAGATATATTTATAGTTTTTGTCTAAGTTGATACAAAGTACAGCTTGTTGCATCATATTAGTGTACTGTAAAATACAGTGCGACTGATTTTCCTATACCAATGTGTAAGTGTGCACGTGGTGTCATGTCATGACGTTTCAACATGTCCCTTTCCTCTTCCTCGGCCACGTAGTCTGACTCCAGCTCCTCTTCCTCCCCTGATGATTATCACTTTGTTATGGAAGCTAAACTCCAAGACATGAACTCCATTCTTAGGAAGGTAGTCCCACAGGGCATCACAGCTACTGCCAACTCCTGTAGAGAGCAGATTTCATTCATTTATCTTATTAGTGTTTTGTGGCGAGCGTGTTTACTGGGATTCTGCTCTGGCCGTTCTACCACCATGGGACAGCTGCATGGCACTTCTGGCTGGAGCTCATACTTGGCAGTGCAGCGCTGGAGGAGCTCTCTTCCTCTTTCATTCTGTCCTTTGGTGGCCTCCATCTTTTCTCCTTGTCACTCTTTGTTTCAACCAGCTCTCTCTGCAGTTCTGCTTTAGAACGATAGATATCCATCTTTGAGTTTTGGGATAGAGGCTTTGGCTTGTGTCGTCGCCACTGCTTTTCTTTGTTGCCCGTCAGGCTGTCAAACAGATCATCCGCAGATCATCGTGCCCTCTTTTTGTCCTGTCTATGCTGTGATCCATCTGTAGGCGGAAGAGCGTCACGGGAGCATCGAGGAGCGAATGAGGCACTTGGAATGCCAGCTGGAGGAGAAGAACCAGGAGCTGCTACGGGTGAGTCACCGCGGGGGCGTCGTGCCAGGCAACGTTAACCAGGCAGCCACTCCTGCATGAGCATGACAGCTCGAGGCGACTGTGACTGATTACACACTGTCTGATTTATCACCAATGACACTTGACCAAATCAATGCTACACGCACTCTGGTGTGTAAAATGCTCACACATAATGTAATAATGTACTACTTATCACATCAGCATCTCCAACGACACATTTTTACAGTGTCCCCAAAGTGCTACAGTGCAGTGGATACCCAGTTTGAGAGAGAAAAGAAAGGTTGCAGAATTTGGTAGGGATGGTAGGGACCAATAAGGAGCCAATTTCTACCAATATCCAGTGACTACTAATAATTTTGATCAAAAAAAATGTTGTCCATCAGTGTCTATGTTAATGTAACAAATCACTTGTGCTAATTATAGATGCAGAACATTGCATTTTTAAGTTTTGCATCCCCTCACCCCCCTCATATCCCTTACAGTGGTTTGGTCCACTGCCTACCTGCAGCCATGGGTCTTTTTTATTGCCAAAATATATAATATGAATATGAATTATGAGCTTATACAATGATTGAATCTTCTGTAGCAAACATAGCTATCACCACCCCCTCACACACACGACGCAGGCACCTGAGAAACACAAACACACACACACACAGAGAGAGAGAGAGAGTTTCAAACTCTGCGATTTTTCAGACCCTCTTAGCAACTTTATTTCTAAAAAGTGACTAGCAACAAATCTTACAAATTTATCAGAGGGAAAAAATACACAAATCCTATTATATTGTAATATATTCCCACACTGTAGCTCCACCTGGAAGATGTTTATGCCCAACTATAGAGATTACCAGCACTATACTTCAGCAGCTATTAAACAAGACATCTAGTTGGAAAAATCCAAAGACATTTCTTTTTTTCTGTAATACTGTCCCTTTAAAGCAAGATTTCCTCCCAATTTTTTTTTTTAATTTAATCAGTACAAAAAAAGAAAATCTCTTGGGTTGAGTTTGCCACAACTCGTAAACTTAGGCAGCAATTACAAGGGAGGGAGAATAACAAGTAGCATTGCTTCGTGTTCTCTTGGAAAAGCCAAAAACTAAACTAATTATGTTCAGATGGGCTCATATGAATCTGTATGCACGCATATATCACGCAACCCATCCACTGTTAATCAGACGTCCAAACGTCACTATTGGGAACCACTGCTTTAAAGTAACTATAAGCTCTACAGCAAACATTTTATGTGGGTTGTTGCCATTTTTATTTTGTAAGTCAGTAGATGTGACTTTGAATTATAACTTGTCACTTGTGTATTTTATCCCTCCAGGCTCGACAGAGGGAAAAGATGAATGAAGAGCACAACAAGCGACTCTCGGACACGGTGGACAGACTCCTCACAGAGTCCAACGAGCGTCTACAGCTCCACCTGAAGGAGAGGATGGCAGCTCTAGAAGAGAAGGTTAAAGATGGCTGCCATGTCGATGGAAAACTACTATTTTTATCAGTTCTGTCCAATGATTGTCTGGACGAGATGAATTTTATCACCTCATTTTTTTCCTCTTCTCTTTTTAGAATCTATTAATCCAGGATTCAGAAGGATACAGAAAACAGTTTGAGGAGTCCATCCAAGAAAAAGTAGGTTGTAGAGATCAAGAAATGATGACTAAGATTTAATAAAGCATGTTTTAATAGAGAAATAATGAGGTTGATCGTCGGCTTTAGTTTCCCTTTTTTCTGCAGTTGAATATTCATAAGCTTCCCACATGCATGGGGAGGATAATGAGATGAATTTCATAGGCAGCATGTAAAAAAAAATTAGAAAGTATCACTCTGTCACTTAATATTGAGCAATATGAAGATAATCAGCCCCGCTGGCTCTCAGCCGTGTCACCCCTCAGTGTTGATACAACACCAATAAGACTGCTGTACTGGGATCATCATTCTTTGGACATTTAATATCACAGACAGTCCCGTAATCACATCTTGTCAAATTGTTTCATCCAGACACAGCTGGCAGAGGAGATTGAGAAACTGAGATCGGAGCTCGACCAGTTCAGATTGAGGGCAGGCTCCCTCACAGAACCCACCCTGTCACGGTAGGTGTATCAGGTTTTTTTTTCTTGTTTTTTTTTTGCAGCCATATATGACTTTAGACCACTGGACCCTGAAAATCTCCACTGAACTTTGAACTTATGAAATTGACTGTTCACCATACTCAGCCAACCTTTGATGCTGTTGTTATGCCTGTCAAGCTTTTTGCACAGTTCATATGTAGTTTACAGTGATAACGGGGTAAAATTTACAACTCCAAATACTTTAATATCAAAGTTACGACAAGGAAGTTTTATATTTAGTTGATTTTAGAGGTCCCATATGGACAAAAGCAGCAAAATGTAGTGTTGCCAGTGTAATTACCACAAAAAAATAACATCAGTTTGTAGGATTTAGTGGCATCTAGCTGTGAGCTTCCCGATTGCAAACACCTTGTCTCTTCCTCCTCATTCCAAATATATAGGAGAACTTAGGGTGGCTGCTAAACTCGCATAAAACACAAAATGCCATAAGTAGATCCAGTGTTTGGTTTGTCTCTTCTGGGCTACCATCGGTCATGCATTCCAAATCTTATACTTTTTCTTTTTACTTTAACTCTTTAAACGCTGAGTTTGATTTGTCAGTTGCTTTCCAGGGACGGGCTTAGGGAACATTCAGTTGTTTTAGGTGAAGTAGCACTTGCTGCACTTCTTTGCTGCCACGGGACAATGTGCAATGCATTACGTATATTTTAGCCATTAAATTGAGCATCGACTTGTCCAAAGAAAACAGAATTTTATTACAGATTTACAGACTGCTAAGAGAGCAAAGAGAGGCTATCTGAGCCTCTTCTGGTGATGAAACTCGCCAGTCTGGTGCTTCTCAGAAAAGGGTCCAAACAAAAATTAGATTCAGTTCACTGCAGTTCTGGAGCACCAAGACAATTAAGCAGCTGCATGAAATCACAATGGGTCCGTGTCCAAACATTAGTCAGTATTTGGACCTGGACTCAGACCTTCAACTCAAGAAGAAAACATGAGAATGGATAAAAGGCCAGAATTTAGCCGGCTGTAACCAGTCTAACTTAAGATGGTGTACGTAACGGGAATCAAATAAAGTGCAGGATACAGAGCCACTCTCTCCAGTGGCAGTCTGTTATTTTATCTGTCACTGATGAAACAGTTAGCTCTGCACTATTGTTAGAAACACTGGTATCACTGAACTCTCCGTATCTATTCTTGGATGTTTTCTGGCTTCCCTTTCATGCTGCATGAAGCTCTAATATTACAGCACTAAAATGTTGACAGTAGCAGCCATAATATCCTGCACAGGCGAACCATTTGCGGCCATAGAGGCATGCATAACGAGCTCTGATGCTCCAAGAAGTACATTTTTACACCACATCATGCCGCTATTAGCAGTCCTTTAGGTACCCAAGACACAAGATTTGATGGGTTTGCTGTCTGCGTAACTGAACATTACCATCACATTTTTGTTCTGTGTCTGTTAAAATCTGCTTCACAGCTGAGGCCTCAGTCCCAGAAGATGTTTTATTGTGGGCACATACTAGGAAACTTAAGGTGTAGCATTACTGATGAAAGTTCTTTCCCAGGTCTCATCTGGACACGTCAGCTGAGCTCAGATTCTCATTGGGATCTCTGGCCGAAACCCAGTCGGACCACTACCGCTCAGCCAAGGTCATCCGCCGGCCAAGGAGAGGTCGAATGGGTCTGCGTGAAACCAAGGTGAGCCGCCGGTCTTTCTTGTCTGCCTTCAATCTGTCTGTGCCTTACAGTAAAATGCTAGTGTTTGTACTTATAATACTATTTCAATACTTCACGTCATTTTCATTTCAAAGTTTAGGAGCTGCTCAACTGGCCAATCACTCCTTGTTTGGTCTTTTATCACCAGGGTTTGAAAAGCATTTAAAATCGTTCTCTACTCAAAAACATGTTTTTTTCCCTCTTGTTCCTACAGTTGATGTTTGAGCTTCACTCTGCAGAATGACGTATGTTTGACACTAGAAAGGATGTTTTTACATTTACCTTCTGAAAGTGGAAAGTTTCTTTGTGCTCATTGAAAATCTGACTTTTAAGGGGATGGGGCTACAAGCCTACTTTGTGACATCACAAATAGATTGTAAGTCTGACCTGCTCCAATTTGCAGCTTGTACAAGTGTGATATTGAAACTTGAAGCCAGCAGTGCACACACACGTACTTGGACTTTACAGTGAAGTAAAAGATATCCTGTATCGGGCAGAAAAACTTGAGAAATGAACAAAATTTGCATGATTTTTTTAAAGAGGTAGCAAGAGTTTGTCTTTAAGGATCTTTTTTGCAGAAAAAACACATGAGACACACATTAATGTTCCAAGCAGACTATTTGTATACATGTCTAATATATGTCTGAAGGGGATCTTCACCTGAAAAATTGGCACACCCGGTAGAAATTTTCCTGAAAACCCTGAGTTTGTAATTCAGTGATCAGTGCTGAAAGCCTCCAATATAATTTAATTAATTAATTAATTAACCTTTGGTGTGGACGCTAAAATCAGATTAACATCTTGTCATGTTCCGTTGAGAATTCCGCAATCCTGCATTATGTTTATTATGTTTTAATTCACTTTTAACTGAATTATAGTATTAATTATAGTATACAGAGAGATAAAGGCAAGTTTAAACAGGTTTTGTTCAAGCACTTTTTAAGCACTTTTAAGGTACCTAAAACTTTTGTTCTCTCCAAG
>JAJHUR010077908.1:0-12124 GCA_027495735.1 Lutjanus campechanus | reverse complement strand
TAGCACAGCAGGACAGAAATACACTGAAAACAAGATTCAGCTCCTTTGTACCCTAATTCAAATTCATACCAGTGTTAGAACAAGAGTTACCCAGGTGAAGTAAAATCAAATTATAACAGAAATATGATCAGAGCAGTTATTCAAATGTATATTTTTATGATCTACTGTCTTTTAATGATTTTACAAAAACTCAAAAACTTAGAAGTCCGATGAAAAGCCCCTTTTTAATTTGATTTGATAAAAAAAGTAGCTAAAAGGCTGTCCACGCGAAGAACAGCGATAACAATAATGAAAGATTTGTTCGTTCTTACTGAGATGGATGGTGAAGTCTGGACTTTATAGTTGTGGTTTGAACATAATAATGTTTCAGGAAAGAGCTACAATGCAAAAGTAGCTGAGATAAACTGTGAAAAGTTCGACTTAATTCAAATGTAAATTATCTAAATTTACAAATCCAAATATGCTTTACCGCACAAGTTTTTTTGGGTCAGTAGATATTTAGTTTACGTATATTTTCAACAGTTAACCACTAATAATAGCTAGCTGTCCAGCCATCTTGTGTGGTTGCTTGTGTACAAGGATTTTTGTAATTATTTGTGTAATAGCAGTAATTGTTTCACAGTAAACCATTAGCTACAGTATAATGCTAACTAGCCTACCTCTGTTTCTCAGCTGCAGTGTAACCACAAACTAATCTATCGTGTTTCCTTAAATTGAGGATAAAATGTGGTGCAATGCATCAGAATTCACACTTGTCCCCACCGAACATTCAGAATAATCCCATTAAAAACATAAAATATTACTTTGCTATTTCCCTTCACACATCTGTTTAGTGCCGAAAATCCTGGTTGTTTTCTTTTTGTCTTGTTTACTGGCAAAAAGCACAACATATAGATAAATAAAACAGTTGGTTAGCTTCTGTTGGTTATGTTTACTCTGCCAAAAACTCATATTTTTAAATAAATTTAAAACTTCTATATGTAGCTTGTTGGTGCTGAGTTTTTAAAAAATTCTTACACTGCATGCGTGTTCAGGAGTTTTCTTAATTTTCCTTAGTGCAAAGACCTTTTTAACAGCCATGTTGTTTTTTTGCAGATACTTTGTTAAGCTTTAATGGTGCTTGTGCAAAATATGCACAAAAATATGTCTGCAGTAATTCAAACTTTTAGACAAAGTTGCTGTAACATATAGAAGAGGGAGTAGGAGTTGAACAATCATCTGCTAATGCTCAGATTCTATATCTTTTGCCCATGAAAAAAACAACAACTCTCAAACGGCAAAGCCTTGGATGTTGGTTCCAGTTTAGTGTTTGTTTGTGCCGTATATTCATCTCCTCCAAGCTTTGCTCGACTATATCAATGACCCTCCTCTGGGAATATGACAATTGTTTACTCATGACAATTGTTTTCACATTTTTCACACTTAATACACATGCACTTAGGGAGAGGAATATTTTAGTTCGCTCAACATTAAATTAAATGTTCCAGTGTCAAACCACAGTCAAAACGTAAGTGGTTATGTGCTGCTGTTGCTTTGTATTTATCATTAAAGTCTGTTTTATTTGCTCAAATACTGTCACATAGGACTAATTAGCATCAATCATTTTACTGGTGGTAATGGGATTTTTAGTAGTTGATAGAAATTTCCCACTGCCAAATGAATGCAGGAGAATTTTAGTGTCAAGCATCAGAACAGTACCGACCAGCAGCACTTTATGTAGTAAAATGTGTTCATGGCTGCACATTGTAGTTTTTGGACAAGGTTTAATCATTTAACTAAATAATGTCATGGGTTAGAGTTCACCCAGCATTGCTCAAAATGGCACAGAATCAATATAAACAGAAGTAAAAATATCAGTTTTATGTGTTGACCCTGCTTGACATACAAAGCTGATATTTTTCCAATGTTATGATGTTTTCCAATTCCATATCCTTACTCTCTGACTGAGACGGGCTTTCTCTCTTCTCATGTTCTCCTGTCTCTATAATCAGAGACATTTTTCCTTTCTTGGTTGGGATATTTTTGCAGGGGTTGCTGGTTGCATGTTGTTTGTTATGTAATGTAGTACTTTTAAAGGGACAGTTCACCCTAAAATCAAAAATGCATATTTCTCCTCTTATCTGAAGTACTATTTATCCATCTAGATAGTTTTGGTGTGAGCTGTGGAGTTTTTGAGATGTCTGCCGTTGACTAGGATCTAGTCTCAAGAAAGACTAGACTAGACTAGAGCTAGTCTAGACTAGCTCTGAATATGACATGCATGACCTGATGAAGCTTCTAGGATGAGAGGCGAAACGTCTTCTATGACATATAAACAAGTCCAATTGCCTTCGATTTAACCCTTTCTTGAGATTACAATAACCTGGACGAATGAGAACATTCACGGACATAATGGATCTAGGTGGCACACAGCTTGTGGTGCTCAAAGCACCAAAAAAAAAACCTTTTAAAAAATCAACAGCAAGGTCTCTTTCCGGAAATTATGACCCGATTCCTCAAAATAACTCACACACCTTGTGAGCCGTTTCATTTAGGAACTATTTTGTTTTATCAAACTGCACCCATCAACCGTATCACTGCACCAGTGTAGTTCAGTTGATAGAAAATAGTTCCTAAATGAAACTGCTCACAACAAGGCCCGTGGATCATTTTGAGTGACCAAGCCCTGATTTCCTCAAAGAGGCATTGCTGTTGACTTTCAAATGTATTTTTTGGCACCACAAACCAAGTGCCATCTCATTCCATTATAGTCAAGAGGAGGCGGACAACTCAATGGCTGATATCTCCAAAACTGATCAACTCAAACCAAAACTATCAAGATGGATACATAACTAGAGATGGGACCAATTTGATCCAATATCGGTATCGGGTCCAGATATTGACGAAAGGCATTTATCAGGTATTGGACTCATGACACCAATCTGCATTCAGATTTTAATTGCACAACGCCACATGCCTTCCATTTGTAAACACAACCCTAAGCGGAGCAAATTGAGAGCTGAATAGTGCTTTTCACTTCTAATCCACATTTCTATGTAATATAAACGCGTTTCAAATTATTATGATGAGATGCAGCTGGAGTGAAGAAATGTGCGTCAGTCAAGGTGGAGCAATAAACCAGCACAAAAATGACAATTACCAGCACAAACCATCATTCGCTGAACAAACACATTAGAAACACAAGACAAGCTAATTACAAATACTACCAAACAGTAACACTTGCATTTTGGAAAAGAATAAACTCTCAGCAATGCATCATCACGATCCAGAATCCTACAGCACACCAAATGGTTGAAGGACACCATTACACAAGTTACATTATACAAGCTACACAAGCTTTCCAGACTTAAGATTCAGCCTTGTGCAGTCTTACCACTACTGCTCTTAATAAACATCTGTATAGTTTCTTTATCAGCAGATATCCGAATTCAGATTAAAGAATAAGATCGGAATTGAAAAAAGCGTACATTTTATTGGTACATCTCTATAAATAATGCTGCAGGAGAGAGGAAAAATGTGTATTTTTGATTTTTGTCCCTTTAGGCGGTCTCAAATTTAAGGAATTTATTTGGGAGGACCGTTTTTACTTTTCATTAGTGTGATCTCTGCAGTGCAGATCTCTGGATGTCACTTAATCAGACTCTGGTCTTGAATATGATGGCCTTTTTTTCACACAAATCATACACAAATCAATTAAATTCTCAACTGCTAGAGGAAACACTGACTGTGTAGTAGCTTGACATTAATAATTGATGATTTGCATAACAAGTAAATAGTAATCAAACACTGTGGAGTCTTAGAAGATTAAATGAACTTCCATATTTTACTTAAAACACTGCGTTCACAGTGTCTACTGTAGATACTACAGTCGCTTTAAGCGAAGACCTGCAACAGATGGTCGAGTGAAGGCCTAGAGAAACACAGGTGCACAAAGGATACAGGAGAGTGTCTGTGTGTGTGTGTGTGTGTGTGTGTGTGTGTGTGTGTGTGTGTGTGTGTGTGTGTGTGTGTGTGTGTGTGTGTTTCAGTTGGTGGTTTGTCTACCTGTCTCCAAACAGCACCTCTCTCAGGCCCCTTTGATCTGAACACTGAACCTTCCCTGCTCTCCCAAAGTGAGACAGGCAGCCTTGTGATCCTTTAAACAACCTGCATGTGTGTGTCTGTGTGGATGCACACGTGCGCTCACGTGCACGTATACTTTTGTCTGTGTGTTGGTGCTCCGCAGGCCTATTTAATGCTTAAATAAAGACTCAGTTTTCCACCGGAGACATCACCCCAGTCTGTGTCTTTGGGGAGCTGAGCTGCTACTGAGCTTTCTCTGTTCTGTAGGCCTCATAAAAGCATTGCCACAGTTCAGACACCAGCTCAGCAATTCATATAGACAGAGCTGAAGATGAGCCATAAATCATAGAACAAAGTGAACGGCCTTCCCCCCCTTCCCCTCATTCTCTTCTGTGTGAGTGGTATGCTTCACTTGTGACCTTCTCTCTTCTTTCTCCTGCGTGTTTGTGTTTTTGCAGCACTCCTACTTCATCGCCCCGGATATCAATGGACTGCCAACTATCCCTGAGAGCGTAAGTATTCACGGAGAAAAGAAAGGGAAAAGAGACAGAAGGAGATAAAGAGAGATCCCTCTCTTCTAGAAACATGTCTGCCTCTAATCGTTTTTAATCAGATACACTTGTCACCTTTTGAAATTATTGCATCATCCTCTTGTTTCGGTTTTATCTCCTGTGGTGCTCGTACTTTTAATGTCGAAGTTCAGTGATTGTCACGGGTATTAAGAAAATTCAAACTGAACACATGTTCTTTGTTGATTTTGTATTCAAATTGTAGCTGAAGTTGAGAACCCAAGTTTTCATGGCAAGCTACATCGGATGAAAACAGTAATCAATCAGGCAAATTTAAAGGGACAGTTCATCCTAAAATCAAAAGTACATATTTTTCTTCTGGCCTGTAGTGCTGTTTATTACAGATGCACCGATCGATTGGTTGGTTTGGATTGGTTTTCAGCTTGACTGGCCGTGACCAATAACCAGACGGTCAATATCAGATATTTGATTCTGAGCTGATCAAATTTACATGCATGCACCAGATGGTCATTCACATCATGGACAGAGCGACACAGACAGTAACACCACAGTCATATTCAGCGGTGCTGATCACATGCTAGCAAAGGTTTGGCATTAAGAGGAGCGATAGACTCCAAGAACAAGACAAAGAGACGAGAGGCAGTCTACATGGAGACGGAGCACCTGAGAAGCTGATGGTGTTACCAAAATTCGGTAGACTTTCTTGCCCTTCAGGCTAACATTAGCTAAAGTGCTGCCATTGACAGATAGTAAAACCTGAATCTCACTTCCTGTTCTGGCTGAAGAATAAACAACCCATGTTGACTGCGTCCTTCCAGATGTTTTATCATCCAGACTTGTTTAGCCTTCTGCTTTGTTTTTTCTCACTGCAAAGCATCACTACGTCAAGTTGTTGCACTACGTCAGTCTCTGTTATATTTAAATCTGCTTCATGAGCTCACATGAGATAATCTTAATGATATTCTTTTAAGTTTGTGATGCGGCATTATTTTCAAATCTTGAGAGAAGCGTTTTATTGCGAACATGTATATATTATATATATTTTCCAGTAAGTATATGCTGTCAATTTTAGTTATTAGGAAAAAATAAAATTGGAATCAGCAAGCCAGGCTTTTAAAAAATCTGAAATTGGAGTATCTCTACTATTCATCCATCTAGTTTTAGTTTTGGTGCGAGTCGCTGAGTTTTGGACATATCAGCCGTAGAAATGTCTGCCTTCCCCCAAATATAATTGAACTAGATGGCACTCAGCTTGTGGTGCTCAAAGTGCCAAAAAATATATTTGAAAAACTTAACAGCAGTGTCTCGAAAGCAATGTCTCTTTCCAAAAATCGTGACCCGGTTACTCAAGATAGTCCATAGACAGTTGTTGTTGTGAGCAGTTTCATGTCGGAACTTTTTTCTTTGTATGGTACGAAAAAAGTAATTCCTACATTAAACAGCTCACAGCAACGTCTGTGAAGTTTCTTGAGTAAACGTTTGAGCACCAAAAGCCGATTGACATCTAGTAACAGTATATTGCAGAGAAGGCAGACATCTCCACAGCCAATATCTCCAAACTCAGCAACTCACACCAAAACACACTAGGTGGATAAATAGCTCAACAGGCCAGAGTAAAGTATGGATTTTTGATTTTGGGGTGACCTGTCCCTTTAAACCGCATTGACTGATGTGTTTCTTTCCAAACATGGCGACATCAGAGAGTTTAAATCTGTTTCTCATCCATTTATTTTTTACTGCAAAACAATACGTGCAGAGATGAAGTCCAAGTCCTTTTCCAGCCAGTACTGTATGTCTCTCTTTATGGCACACTCTGGCACTCTCACAGTCGGTAACATTGACACTTTACTGCAAGCAAGTTGTGCAAGGACAGTTTGTTATGTACCTGCATATCCTTCTGTTTCTGTCTATCTCCAGAGGAACCTGACAGAGTACTTTGTGGCTGTGGACGTCAACAACATGCTCCAGCTCTACGCCAGTATGCTGCACGAGCGGCGCATCATCATTACCTCAAGCAAGCTTAGCACTGTGAGTCCGTTCTATCCAAGTCAGTCTCTGAGCCGCAGTCAGTTATCGGCTCTGCCCTGTCAGACACGAGTGGGGGAAAAAAAAGGCTGGAAAACAGTTCAAATACTGCAGCCACTTGATGGAGGAGTTTTCCTAAACATTTAATTCAAGAGATGAGGTCTTAAAATGTTTAAGTTTTCTAAAAGTTTTGTGTTTCACTGTCATGTTAGATAATATACACTCAAACACTTTTGTATTTACTCCCATCTTTCATGAGTTGAAATAAAAGATCTAAGTGGGGTTTTTTCTGTGCCCACAAAAGGTTTATTTCTCTCACATTTTGTGAACAAATTTGTTGAAATCGGTGTTAGTGAGCACCTCTCTTTTGCCAAGACAATCCAACCACAAATGTGCAACTTATTTTATTAGGTTCTCAACTATGGCTGTTTCTCATAGGACCACAGACGCTCTTTTCTCAGGAGGGGAAAGTGTTATGGTACTATTCTGCCTCTGACTGGCTAGTACTCGTTGCCCTGATTAGTTTGGTTGTATTTTTGTCACCATACCAGAATTTTAAACTTCAACACAGTCCTAATATTTAAAACAAGATAAATGATACCTCTTTGAAGAATTAATAGGCACAGAAATAGGATTATTTTTTCTCTTTAGTAGAGTAGGGCGGGTCATAACTCTGCCCTCCAGGGAAGAATTTTGGCATCTGTGTGAAAAAGCCATAGTTCAGTGTCTATTAAATGACTTCTTTTTTCATCAAACTGCACATTTTAGAGTGTCCTTTTATTGTGACCAGTCCAAGACACACCTGTGCAATAATCCTACTGTCGGCATCAGCATCCGTATTTGCTACACCAGTCAGGTAGATGGATTATCTTTTTTACTTAAGATTATGAAAAATGGGAGCGAAAACAAAAGATTTGCTTTTATACTTTTGTTGAGTGGAGGGTTTTCAGGGCTATCTTACTTGCATCTAATTCAAAAATCCCCAAATTTTGCTAATTCACACTCAAAGAGAGTCCTTCTTGCTATTTTTGGCTTCATATCACATTCAGATGCTGATATGCCCTCTTAAAAACGTATATAAGTCAAATATTCGGACTGTTTCCAAGATTGAACATGATTCTCTTCATCAATATTCCAGCAGGATATCAAACCCTAAGTAGTATGATGAGAATATTTATCTGACATGGCTTTGCTACTTGTACAGAGAGAGTTGGACTGATCTCTCTTCGCCCCCCCTCTTCCCCACCCACCCCTCTTTGCCCGGGCGGGTGTCCTGCGGTCGAGACAGCCGCACCACCACCGCACTCTGACAGGCTGTGAAATCCACACTAAAGCTGGATCACATCTGACTGTTTGTCTTATAACTGTAACATATTAATGACCGAAAAGCCTTAAATTATCCGTTATTACATGTCTTAACTCTCTCACATAATTTAAAGTCCCTTCTGTCTGTCTGCATGAGGGAGGAAATCTCTCTCTGTCTTTCTCCCCCTCTCCCTCCCTCTGTTCCTCATTCCATCCTCCCCTCCTCCCCCCCTGTTATCTTTGCGGTTGATGAGGCAGAGCCAAATGTTTATGACAGATGAGATGGGAGAGGGAAGTGATGTCATCCCGAGTCCTATCTGTATCTGTAGCGTAGCTGGTCCTGCCTTGGTATCTACAAGGCTGCAGAACACTGAACAGCCGGAGGGGCCTGTGGTGCTGATGGGTGCTGGAGGGAACGGTACCCAAGGGTCTCCCATAGGAGCTATAATCAGGAAGAGCTGTAAAAAATTACCCAGCCCTTTGAGAATTTCACCTGTCTCCCCTCAGCTCCTCAGACCAGCAGCACCTCCGCTCAGGGTGTAGCGCTGTGACACAAGAGCTACACGATGTAAATTATCAGACTCGGGGGTGAGGGTGTTTTTCTTTTTAGCAGGAAGACGGGGGTGAAGGTGATTTTTGTCTGTGATTTACAGTTTTCTGCAGCTCGCAGACTAATCTCGGCTTGTTTTTCTTTAACAAATTTATGCCGACAGGATTTTTTTAAGAGCTTCCACGTCAGACCTTTACCTCTGTAAGCCTTTTATCCTCTGCAATCCTTCATCCGCTCATCTGTCTATCCATCCATCTTCCTCAGGGAGAGGTGTTTTGGTTTGGTAGCGTCAGGCACTGCAGTACAAAGGTATTTTTCACATCTCCACTGGGATTACTCGCAGGCCTGATGATATTACCGCTCCTGTGATGCGATATTTTTCGCATTGACCTCCCAGTTCAAGTGGGAATGGCTGCCATGATTCTTGAAGCCAGCTATTTAAGTGTATATATACTTAACAGCAAAGAGCCCAGCTCATTATCCACACCACTGTCTGGTGATCAAATAGCTTTAAAGGCTGGGGAACGTATAATCAATGTCAGAGTCTGTCAAAATGTTTGTTTAAGGGAGTGTTAGCAGCAGAGGTGGCAAAAGTACCCACATTCTTTACTTAAGTACAAGTACAGATACTTGTACTAGAAGTACTAATGCAACTTCTTTACTCAAGTAAAAGAGGAAAACTTTGAAGTGTACTTAAAGTATAAAATTAAAAAGTACGTTATACTTTTTTACATTTTTTTTGTCTTGTAAAGCCTTTTACGTCTTGTTACATCTTTTTAGTCTAGTCACATCTTGCTATGCCTTTTGCATCTTGTTATGTCTTTTTTCTCTTGCTGTGTCTTTTGTGTCTTGTTAATTTTTTTGTCTTGTTACATGTCATTACATTTTATTACGTCTTGTTGCGTCTTTTTTGTCCTATGTCTTTTTAAAAATCTTTTTAGGTGTTTTATATTTTTTGCATCTGTTTTGTCGCATTATGTCTTGTTATGTCTGGTTACATCTTGTTTGTTTTGTTAGCTTTTTTGCATCGTGTTGGGTCTTTTGTCTTGTTACAACTTGATACATCTTTTTGTCTTCTTGCAGTTTTTGCATCTTTTAAGTCTTGTTAGGTCTTTTATATTTTGTTAGTTTTTTTTGTCTTGTTAGGTCTTTTGCATCTTGTTAGGTATTTTATAATTTGTTATGATTTTTACGTCTTGCTTCATCTTGTTACATCTTATGTCTTTTTTTTTGTCTTATGTTTTGCATCTTTTGGTCTTTTATCTTGTTACGTCTTGTTACATCATTTTCGTCTTTTTCGCGTTGTTTTTCGTGTCTTTCACCCATTTTAGTCTCGTTATGTCTTTTTTGTCTTTGTTATGTCCATCGTGTGTCATATGCACCAATGGACACGCCAAGAAATCATCTTTTTTTATGTCTGATATTCCCATCCATTTAGGTTGAAATCAGTCTTGATGTTGGAAAGGTGGGGTGTAATACTAAAGTCACAAGCCAGTTTTGAAAATGTAAGGAGTAAAAAGTACAGCGATGTGTGTTAAATGTTGCCAGAAGAATAAATTCTCAAGTAAAGTACAGACACCTGAAAACTGTACTTAAGCACAGTAACAAAGTATTTGTACTATGTAACTTGCCACCTCTGGTTAGCAGTCACTGCATGGACAGGTAATATTTCTATAGTCTGCTCACCACAGATAGAGAGAAGGTATTGTTAGTAACATCGTTAGTACCATCCAGCTGCTTTTCACCACCTCCGCCTGTCCAGCCTCTCAGCCAAGCAAAGAGAAACAGGGAATAGAAAGTGATACACACACACATACACACACACATATATATACACACACACACACACACACACACACACACAGATATACTGCATTTATTCTGTCTGCTCTAGGTGCTGCCTGTGTTAAAGCCCCCGGTGAACCCAGTGTGTCAGTCTGCCGGTACATGGCCGGCGCGTCTCGCAAGCAGCCAACAGCAAAGGAATAAATCATGATCTTACAACAATGCGTCAGTTGACTTATTGCTGTTTCGTGACCGGAGGTGAATGGTACCACTGTTTTAAAAGGCCGTTCGGCGGTGGCGCAGGGGCGGGAGCCAGCCGAGCGTGCAGCCTTGTCATAGGGCCGTATAATAGGGCTGCATCGGCCCTTCCTCTAACTAGTCAGCTGGGAGGACCCCCACCACCACCATCGCCCCACCACCCTCTGCGTCTTTCATCTGCCGAGGCCCCCCAGCTCTCGAGCCCAGCCTCTGCCCTGCCTATCGCCCAAACTCACAGAGCCCGGCCGCGGCACTGGCTGACAGCAGCCCTCTCATCAGCCTGTCAGGCCTATGCTAACAAGGAGCTATCCATCCAGCGTGCCCTAGAGTGCCAGCTGTCTCTCTGTTTCCTGCCTCTCCTCTGTTGTTCTTCCCCGACTTCTCTCGACTTTTCTCTCTATCTTAGTTATTCTTCCTCGCTGACATATTATTTTCTGTCCATCTGTCTCTCATTCACCCTGCTCGCACCTCTCTTTCTCCCTGACTTTGCCTCCCTGTTCCTGGGTGTCTTAATGCGTCTCTCTGTTGTTGGGCATCTGCAGAACATCGGGACATCCTCCCTCCCTCCTTCCCCCTTCTTCCCCTCAATAGACTTATCTCAGCCCCGTGCCATGTGTCTGACTTAAACGGCGTGTCCGTGTATGTGCATATGTGCACGTTGTGGGTGTTTGTGTCTCTTTTGCATGCATCTGTTTGTGTGTATCCAGCACTCACAGGTGTTTGTACCTTATGTCTTATATCTTTCTGCGAGAGAGTCGGTGACTGTGTGTGCATGTGTGGGAGGCCTGGCGTTAGCTGTTACCCGTGTCGTCCTGTGTGCCCTCTCCCTCTCTCCCCGTGCCACCTACTTGTTTGTGGCACACCTGTGTCGTGCCGGGCCTGACACTGGTGTTTGTCAACAGAGGGAGAAGCAGAGCGCGGGTAATTGGTGACTTACTCTGTGCAGGGAAGGGCTAACACAGAGATAAACCAACAGGAGGAACGAGGGAGAGGTGGACAGACGGACAGCAGGAGGGAAACTGAATAAGAAATGATGATTTGGGATGAAAATGAGGCTGGGAGAGGAGAAGAGAGGATTGAATTTGGAGAGTGGGTAGGGACAGAGTTGGAAGGAAAGGCTTAGTGGAGGGGAAATGAGTGTTTGAGGCTGGTGTGAAGAGGTCAAGAGCGACTCTGTTGATACCATTCCTCCTGTCAAATTGAATCACGTTGCCTGCAGCAGCAGCTATTTGTCTCACACTCTGCTCTTACTGTAGTCGAACATGTACGACAGGTTCCCTCATCTGATAGCGTGTACGCAGAGGGAACGAGCGTTATATTTGGAGTCGCTAAATCTCCATTACACTGCCATTTAAAGGGGCAGTTGGATTATGTAATGTGGGGTTGTATGAGGTACTTATCCATAGTCAGTGTATTAGCTACAGTAGATGGTGGTCGGCACACCTCCAGAGAGGAATATGAGCACAGAAGCTCAGCACTGCTCTGCACAGGGTCAGCAACGAAAGGTATTTTAGAGCCACTGTAAAAGGTTCACCTAAAAACATCAATATTAATTTAAGTGTATGTTATATTTAGGATATTTTCACTGCTTTACCTTGCTGTAGGACAG
>JAJHUR010077907.1:0-14083 GCA_027495735.1 Lutjanus campechanus | reverse complement strand
TTTGTGTTTGGGGTGGGAGGGTTCATGATCACTATTTCTTAAGGACAACTAGGAGAATACAAATAAAAAACTGTAATGTGATTTAAATAATAGTTTTCCACAAATAGGACTATTCTGACAATTTTTTTTAATTCCACAATTTAATGAGGGCCCAGTTGTGGGCCCCCCTCTCCCTGGGCCCGGGACAGCAGACCCGTTTGTCCCCCCCTATCGGCGGGCCTGTCTGAATGTGTTTGAATTCAATAGCTTTTTCAATAAGCTACTACAATACATCCAGAACAAATATGGTTACTTACTTGTGAAGCAGAGCTGGGATTTCCTATATATCTGAAGGCCGTCTAAACGCATCACAGCTCCTTGGACCAGCACTAGTGGTATCTCTCGCCTTTCGCTGAAGCCCGCAGCTGCCATTTGATTACAACTTTGACTGACCGTCTCATCAGCCAATCAAATTTGATGTGTAATGACAGAACGCCCCAAAGGGTGCTGCAATGTGTTGGCGCGAGCCCCTGATGTCATCAACGGAGTTTGCGCGTTTGACGGACTGGGACTAAACTAAGCTACATGCTAATGGAAACGTGACGGTCGCCGAAGTTCTACCTGCTACTGTTTAGAGCTGATGGGTGAGTGTTACTTTTTACTTTCAGCGAGACAACGTTATTGTGGTGTTTTAGTGTATCGTCATGGTTGTATCTGGTTGGTTTTGCTGGAGTTTGTGCAGTAGATGTGTTTCAGTGTTGATGACGCATGTTGACGTTGTCTGACGCCACGTTATGTTTATTAAGCATACTAAGTGAACTCACTCTCAACTACAGTACACCTGGTTTAATATTCTGGCTGGAATAGCTGTGGTCATATAGGCCTAACTTGCATGTTTAATTTTTGTTAGTAAACTGAAGGCCATGCAGTGATATATTTGTGGCTATACTTTATCAGTTGAAGTTGCACTAGCAACTGGTGAACACTTATATTAACCATGGAAGTATGTTTTTGTGTCATGTGGTTAACGTGTGCAGTCTGGTTGCTGAGTGACATAAATGGAGATCTGATGGTGACGCTGCAGCAGCTGCTATAATGCACTGAGGTGTGCTTCTGTGCTGTGGTTTGTAAAGATCGACTGTCTTGATCAGACCAGGGCAAAATGCGGCCCGGGAGCCGGATGAGGCCCACTGAAACGTTTAATGTGACCCGCAAGGTCATCATGGAAATATCAAAAACTAAAACTCTAGCAAAGACAGTAAATAGCATTTTGCTTATCATCAAACCATTATCAGACCTTTATTTTGAAAGGGGTCGGTGCTGTGTTCATTGATAATGAACTGTATATCTTATATTAAACTGTAACATCATTCACTCACTGCTGTATATCCATGTTGTTTATGTTGATCTTCTTATACTTTCGCTTCTACTATCATTACAACCTGTATGCAGCTTGCATGGTTCACTGTAAAACACAATATTAGCCCACAATTCATCACATGGCAGTTCAGAAAGGGTGACCAACAGTAGAAGTGCCCTATATAGAATACGTATGACCACTCCATTATTAGAGATTTGGTCAGTATTTGAATCTTATATCATTAGTGTCTGGCCCACGGCAGCCTGATCAAGCCATGGCAGCCTTTCTTATGTGCCCCCCCCCATGAAAAATAATTTCCCACCCTTGGACTTGATGGTGTTTATGCAGTTGTGGCTGATTTGGCTGTATCAGCACCCATACCACAACTTTGTACGCGCGTGTGCACACGCACGTGTGTGTAGGCAGAGGTCAGGTGGGGGCGTGTTCTGTTCCTCACTGAAGGCCCTGACTGAAACCCCACGCTACACTACCGAGTATAAGAGATTAACACTGATATAGCACCAGTGATCCAACATACACCCTGAATCTATTTTGCTGACACAGCAGTTCTGATCCACAGCCCTGACCATGCAATTACTATGGCCTGCTACACTGTGTGCACCACTGAGTCCATTTACATGCACCATATCCTGTCCTATTTCCTATTTTTAATCATATTTGGGATATAATGCTTACATGGAACACGTGTCACTGTCTGCTCCGCTGTGTGTGCAGGGGGTCTGTGAGCCTGTGACATCCCTGCCACGTTCTGTCTCATTTCTGGATTGAATTATGACTTGTAACTGCAGCATCCTTGAGTCTCACTGGTCTTATCACCAGCAGGACAATACAAGTTTTGTCACCCATGTCAGGTCACGTTATGTTTTTCACTTGTTGCTACAAATGATATGATTGATCATGATATTGCTCATTTTTCTCACAAACCACAGCATCACTGCAGTTACAAACACACTGCAGTCAGACCCCTGGATCAGCTGTTTCACATGCGTCAGTGTTCGTTCGTTTCTTTTTAAAAAGACCAGGATCTGATAAGAGCTTATCTCAAGTTCTCTGACCAAAACTCTGACATTTTGTCAGGCAGAGGTATTGAATCTACGCTGATGCCTGACAGTGAAACCAAACTGAGAGAACTTGTTCGGTTTAATGCTGAACAAACATCGGATTTCCAATCATGACTGACATTGAATCAACACCGACTCACTCGGTATCTGAAAGGCTGTCTGAGACTGAATTTCAGCTGTTTTTGATAAATGAAACAATGATTTAACCACAAGAAAACAGGCTTTTTCATTCCGTTTTCTTTATTTATGCATCATTTTCACAGCAGGATATTGTTCCCAACCTGTAAATAGAGTTTGAGAACACATTTTCTGGGGTCTAGGCTTTTTTTTTCTTTCTTTCTAATTTTTGGTTTGCCTGGTCTCCTGGTGTAAAAATGCTTACAAAACATCAACCCTGTAATGCACATCTTTTTCTTTTTTGTTTAGGACAACCTGTGCTGTCAGAATATGTAAGCTGCAGTGATGTCACATGAATGTTTATACTTATATGATCATAAAGACAAAACTAACAACAAAGCGGAAATAGAATCTCACAGAATTTTATTCAAAACACAGAGAGAAACTATAGGAATAATGTTTTTGGCATTTGAATATTGTTCTGTCAAGTGTCTAGTCAACACACAGCAAAAACTATTCACATATTTACAAGATTAGTGTTGAATGCCATGCCTGAAAAGACCTCCTGCCTGCAATGAGACAGAGGGACATATCACACTCCTCACACTTCCAGGGGGTGGACTGACTGGCCTGCCTCGTCTGCTTGCAGTGTGTGGATGTCTTATGTCCATATGAGGCTCACCTGCTTGTGTCAGCCTGAGCCTGTGCGTGGTCACTGGGTGCTTTTGATTATGTTGAAGTCTGCCTCCTTGTCTCCTCGTCTCTTTGTCTCCTCATCTCCTCTCTCCTCTGTCGACGCGGAAGTTGTTTCCCCACCGCCATGATGAGGGATCTCCTAATTTCTTAAATGCTCAGAGTGAGGATACACTGATGTATCCCACACAGCAGTCTTTTATCAAGAGGAGTGATGTTGATTGGCAACATTTTTGGCAATTGTCAGCCTGCATCGTCAGGACCCACACTGGAGAATCAAATTCTGTCTGACAGACGTTTCTGCAGCACTTTAATGATTCTGATGTGAATATTTATATCCTTTGGTATCACAAAGAGCTCATGAAGAAGTAAGTGCTTATTAGACTGCAAATCGCCTCATGTTCTGATAAATGACACAAACAGGTAGAGACAGGGTGAAAAGGAGTCGTCTGGTACAGTAATGATTCTGAAATCATGACTGTGGGATCACTGTCACACACTTTTTAATGGACTAATCAGGAAAAATACCTGCTGCGGCGTGCTGACTTTATAGTGTCATGTACAGGTTTATCTACAGATAATAAAACACAGTTACATGATGAGATGCCATATAATGCACCGTCATGTGTCGGCAAACAAAATGATTAATGTGCCTTGAAATATTGATGGAACTATACTTACAGATCAGATACTGAAATATAAAATCACAGCATGTCTTGACAACCATGACAATTAAATAGTAAGTGAAATAAGTGAAAGAATAGACTGGAATATTCCTTCTTCCTGTCGTATTTGTCTCAGTCTCTCTCTCTCAGCTGCAGTATCTTCCTGTGTTGCACTGCAGTCCAGCGAAGACAAAAAACAAAACAAAACAGAGAAATGGCATTAAAATAAAAATGACAATGACAAAATGCCGGGTGCATGCTAAATCTTAAGTGAAAAACACAAGAAGAAGTTTAAGAAGTCTGGATGAGAAAATGTTTGAGGAGACGCATCAACACAGGTTGTTCATTCTTCAGAACAGGAGGTGAGATTTTAACTGTCAGTCTGAACAGCAGTCTGCTGCTGGCTAACATTAGCATGAAGAGCTACAAAGTTCCTGGCTGTTTGGCGACACCGTCAGCTGTTCTGTCTCAGTGTAGACTGTCTATCTTCACTACATCCTGTTCTTGGAGCATGTGTCAGAGTGTGTGCTGCTGTTATCAGCGCTGTGGTGGGTGCTACGGTCAGTGTCTGCTGCGTGCATGACGTGACCATCGTGCAGCACATGTGCGTGAAAATGACGGGCACAGAATCGGATATATGACGCTGAAAACCGGCCGGTTCCGGTCTCTGGCCGGTCGATCAGTGCATCCCTAAATTTTAATATTTTCCATTAAAACAATAAATTTTTTTCAGGCGTTAAAAAAAGACCAATTTTTGAATTTCTATTCTTTAGTTTGTCAAAGATTTAAGTTTAACTAAAGAAGACAAGTAAATTATCTCAACTAAACATTATAGGTCAGAGTTTGGCTCAAAGCTCAAAAATCTATTGCAGTACATTGACTTGGAATTTTAGGCCATCTCAACTATTTTTTTTTCCTTAACAATGTTCATGTGGGCAGATTACCTGATCAGACCAGGGTCGAACAGAAAACACCCCCATGACTGTCGGGAGGGGGTCAGGAGGAAAATGACCCTTTAGTGTGGAGCCAGCATTAAAAAGTGATATTACACTACTAAACCCAGCAAACTCCAGGGGAGAATGTAACATTGATAGATATGAAAACTTTACCACTTTAATTACAAATGAACCAAGATTATCTTTTATTCAAATTCATCTCCAAGTGTGTTTTACATTTTACAGGCCTTCAGGCCAGGACCGGGACAGTAGTTGCAGTGACTGCCAGCCTGTTCTATTCAGGACAATACATGATAATGAATAAATATAATAATCTGTGTTGGGTTATATTAATAGACAATGCCTAAGCAAGCCCATAGTTAATATATGTATATGTACATAAATCTTGTTTTTTCTCATGTATTCATTAATTTATTTATTTATTATTATATTATTTTATTTTCTATTATTAACTTTTTATCTATTATATTTTCTTAATGTATGCTGATCATTTAAAATTATCCTAAGAAATGTCTTATGATGTTCATGTTATGACAAAATGTTGTATGTAAATATCAATAAAAAATAATAATCTAATTTGGGGTTGGGGTTAAAGCGGGCATTAAATCCAGGTTCTCTATGCTTTACTGTGGTACAAAGTCACATAACATGCAGCCTTTCATCACTGTCTCCTTGACGGGCCTCTGTACTGGCGTTTGTCGTGATGGAAGGTACACCGTTTTTTTTTCTGTAAATCACCTTGGAACTCCAACCTTGACAGATTAGAGAGAGAGAGGTTAGTGGGAGTGAATAAGGGGGTGGACAGAAAGTAACATCTGTCCAGTATGTAATGCACTCAGACTGCAGTTGCTGAATGTAGCTCAAAGCACCACAGTCCAGCCTGGCAGAGCCACGAGCACGGCTGCAGACTCTCTGTCTCGTTTTGCTGTAATGTGAATTCAGCTTTTCTTTCCTTTTCAGTTACATAAAGGACACACACTCCCTGCACTGAAGGCTGGCACTGGATGTAAATAGCACACGGAACAATCATCCATCATGAAAGTAAGTACAGGTAAAAAGGCTAATTACAACTTTAAATTCTCCTTGTCATTTACAAATTAAAACCTGATGGCACTATGTGGAGGCCAGTTTGATGACAGGGAAAAGACCATTTTCGCAGCAGCCATTTTGACATGAAATACAAGAGTAAACACAGGTGTTACCAGTGATACTTACTGTACGATTAGTTCTCATGCAGCAATTTGACTGGACGAGACACATTCCATGAGTGCTGATATAGAGTACAACAGGACTGGAACCACATTGACATTACAATCACTATTTGATAGAGAGCATAGAGTCAGGAGGAGACCGAAGGTGACAGGAGGGGTCTTGTACATGATTCAGTGCTGTCACACACTTTTTCTGACAAAGTACACAGAGTAGGATACAGCCACAGCAGTTTTAACTGCTTTTAATCTGCTGTGCTTATATGTTTCCATTGTTCTGAAATGATTTTCATGAATACAGTATATACATGGCTTATACAGCTCAATTATACGATCATGTCCTGAACAGAGTTCACAATCAGCTGATGGATTTATTAGTAGTTTAGCTTTTGAAATCATGCTAAAGTCACATATCTGCCATCATAAAATCCTGTGGTTGCTTTCAGACCACAAACAAAGTGCACCAGAGTCCTCTTGGAAGTGGACCAGGCCAAACCTTTTCCAGTGGTCTTATTCCATTTGTTTGGTCTGCGTCTCATAAATATAATAACGGACATTAGATCTGTTTAAAAGAGCGAGCTGAATACAGTCTTGAAGCAGTTTTGTGCATCCATCCTCAGTAAAGGAGAGCTCTACTGCAGTAATATGTCGACCCACACAAAGTAGCCCGGAAGCTAACGTCAGTGAGCAGGAAAATGCTTGTGTTGCTTTGCAACAGTCCAGTTTCAATCCAGTTGTGTAACTTTTTGTTTTGGCAGAGCTAAATAAATGAGTAAATAAACAAATAAATCCTAATCTGTTGTCAATTATTACTGTTATTACTAAATAATTAGTAAGGCCTGTGGCCTCATGCCTGTGACTGAATCACAGCCAGGCTTATATGAAGTACAACAGCTCTCCCCCCATCATGTAATGTAGCTTTATTAAGGTACCATTCTGCTATTGTGCATGTTGGCTCACAGGAAAGGCTCTGCTACACTTAACAAGACCTTTATTAGTATCATTGGTAACACTTGTGTTTGCCCTACTATTTCACATCAATATAGCTATTGTGAAAAAGATTTATAGGCTACAGTATCAAGGTGGGTTTGGCTCCTGGCACCCCTGGGCTAAGTCACAGCTAATCAAGCTATGGGCAGATAGCGGTTACCTACTTCAGCAACAAGTAAAGCTATCTCTCCATCAGGACACTCTGTAACTGACCCCGGTACTGTATTCCCTGTCTGTCTCGGAGGCTGTGTTTGATCTTGGTCTGGCTGTGTTCACTGGGAGGCTGCTGAACCTGGTACTGTTGCCTGCTAACAGTTGCAGTTAGCGGTTAGCTTCTTTAGCAACAAACAAAAATATCTTTCCATCAAGAAATTTTGTAAATAACCTTGGTACAATATTCTCTGTTGGTCTCTAAGGCTCTGTCTTGTCCCATTATGTTCACTGGGAGGCTGCAACCGGCAGCTAACAGTTATGATTGTCTACTTCAGGGACAAGTACACTAAAGCTGTCCATCAGGAAACTCAGCAATTAAATCACTGAGGGGACATCAGAGGGGACACCAGTAAATATTGTCATGTAAAGACAGCGAGAAAGCATTTCATTGGACACAAATGTGATAAAAATATTTAAACATTGATTTTTGACTCAGTGGGAACTTCAAGAATATACTGTGCTATAAAAAACAAATATCTCACTGGAGCTATGTTAGTGGATTTTATTTGCTTTTATAATTCTTATCATCACCCCACCAAAAGGTAAAGCTCCCATCTGTGGTCCCCACTGTACTTTGTTTGCTGAAAGGCAAAGCAAATTACAGGTTAGAGAAAAAGAGCGGCGGGCAGAGAAGAAAAATGCAAATCAAACTGAATACAAAGTTTGACAGGAATAACAATGCAGAGTGTCTGTAAGTTTAAGCATAGAAATAAGCATGAATGGGGCGTACGTCCTGACAGTTTGTCGAGGTATGTGACACGTCCCCTCCTCGTGACCTTTGTTGCATGTCATCCCTTCCCTCTGTGCCGTCTCCGCTGTCACTCCCCGCTGTCGCTGTCCAGCAGAGCAGAAATGTCACCAAAAATAATCTGAAAAAACAACGCAGAATTAACCATGACAAGTCAGTGGAGTGCTTCAGAAACCCAACACACCATGCTCCGTATTGAGCTATTTGTATTCGTGCTGTGATGCCGGTCAATACATCTGTGACAACAACTGGAAGTGGCTGTCATGTGTAGCATAGCTCAGTATATTGTTCAAATTAGCAGGGCCGATATCTGATTTCCAGTCAGAGGCAGTCGTGTGCAGTCATAGCATATTAATTGGGTTGAGTGAATACGTGTCAGCAAAATGACTTTGAGCGAGTGCACAGAGAGTCATTAGATTGAGAGCTGTCTGCTAAGTGTGTGTGTGGATGATGTGTCAGAGAGACCCCGTAGTCAAACAGCAGGATCTGAGCCGCATCGAGCAGAACTGACACACTATTTTAATGATCAATCTGCTGAGTACATGATGATTGCTACATCAGCTGCACGCAAAAGCTTGATGATGGAGGACTTTTCAGTTGGGAGTTTTGTTGGCTTTAAAGCTGCACTAATCGTTACTTTCATATTAACAGTGGATCTAATCACATGTGATATGAAAGGTGCTGCTGATAGTTATGAACCAGAAAAGAATTATCACCCCATCCTGCAGTTCCCCCCCAGCTCTACAGAGCTCTTTAGCCTTTATTTATTTAGCCTGTTTTTGGTTCAGTTTGTTTGTTGTTTTGTCAGATGAATTACAGAAAATTACTTGCCCAATTTCCATGGAACGTGGTGAAAGGGTGTAGCATGGGCCAAGGAAGAACCCATTAAATTTTGGAGTTGATCCAAATCACAAGGCTGATACACAAATTATTTTTTACTTTGGTTTAGGTGTAATATACAAAAATTGGCCAACTGTTGAATTTATATTCAAAAGCATATCACAAGAGTGATCACTAACTGATGCTAACTGTAGTAGCTACCATGTGCTAGAGCATTTGACTGCAGATCAAGAGGTCCCCATTTCAACTTTGGCTGCCTCCTAGCTTTTCCCCATGAAGGAATAACTTAGTCAATGTGGACTTTGAGCAAGGAACAGATTGTGTCATGTGCATGATTTTTAAAACTCTTGTGAGATTTGTACTAGTCCCACTGCTACTGTGTGTGATTGGCCACTACTACTGGCCTTTGATTGGATAGTTCTTGTTTCCTTGACAATGCATCCTTGTAATTGCCAGAACGCCTTTCTAACATTGCGAAAGCCATGAGGCATGATCTTTTGCTAATTCTACCCAAGTAGTATTTGTGCCTTAACCAAACCAAACTGTGACTGAAAGCTGAAAATGATATGATTAGTTTTGCAAATGTATGGTTTCCTTCAAGGTAAGACCCTAGGAGCACCGGGGGAGTGTTTACACCGCACACACAGGAGTTTCGGACCACCAAGTAGGGCTGTGATAGTTTGGATTTTTTCAGACCGTGGTGAATTTATTGAAGTATACTGCCATGAGAGTAGCTCTTTTAAGGAATAGGGCAGTGCGCAACTGTGTGTGATGATGCTGCTCATAGTGGAGCAGAAACTTAAACTTAGCAGCAAGTTGTCAGTGTGGCAGTCAATGTACAGTTCAGGTGTCAGATGATAAATGCTGCAGCTTCTCAAGACCAAGAAAAGTCTTGTGTTGTTTCCCAACTCCTGAACAGTGACAAGTTAGCCCTGAAGTAAGCTAAGCAGGAAAGGCTAATGTTAAGCTAATGCTAATGCTAGTGTTGTACCATTACAACGCTGACTCCAGTACAATCATATCCCTTTCAGAAACTTCATGATCCAGACTTGAACTGCAGCGTCTTTTTTATGAGATTAATTTTAAATTTTTTGGAAATTAATAATTATTTACAGATTTTTTTCCATCTTCAAAACAGTTGTTGTTGTTGTCAGCATGTTGTTAACTTCCCACTGGCAATCTCAAGTTCCCTTGGTTTGAGTCTGTCAACCAATGTGTTCCTGACGCGTGTGACAGCGCTGATCCATAGATGTATAAATAGATCGATGCGCTGATCTCAACATGAGATTGGACCTTCAAAATAAAATAATGAGCGTAATGTGCTCAAGGGAACACATGACCCTGCGGTTACCGTCACAGCCCGACCGCCTAGAGGAGGAGGTGTTCAGGCCTGGGGCCCCAGCGGGGAATGCTGGTGGGGAGCGACCCCAGAACCAGAGCTGTGTGAGTGGGCAAGTGGGCAACGAAAATCCATTATCCATATATCTGCTGGCTACACCAGAAGCCCCAAAACATTGGCTGTTTCCTCCAGAGGTTAAATTGTTGTCAGGCGATGGCGGATAAGTTCCAAGATTGCCCAAAACATCCTGTGATAAAAAGAAAAAGGAAGGACAGAATAGTTTCATACTACTGTGCTTTAAATTGTGCAAACCTTTTTTTTAAAAATTAAAACCTGTCCTATAACATGAAGAATCTCTGAGCAGCCTCATTATTCTGGATGTAACAATAACAATAATGACATATAGCAGCTGTGCCCTGAGGGATTTATGGCACAGGGTTCCAAGTGTTAATGGATTGCCAGTAGTTGCAGGACTACATTAGGCTTGCATGGATTTCATGGGTACATGAATGGGTAATGAGAACAATTGTTTATTAGATCTGCTGTTTCATAATTTGTTGTAATTGTTCGCACCACTGATGTTTTTGTGAAGGAGGCACAAATGCTCAGAAATCATTTTTCACTTTTAGAGGCGAGCTCGGTGAAATATTTCATTTAATTTGAAAAACTGGTGGGTCGTGCCACCGCCGCGCCTTGACTTTGTTTTAATTTCCATCAGCACAGATTAATAAATTGTATTTGCTCCATGTCCTCCTGCTCAAATAGATGACAAATGCATATAATGTGGCAAAATGACACTTCTGGGCCAACAATGAATCTCACGAGATGAAAAATTGCTTAACGGAATCATTGGCCGCCGTTTGTTGTCGAGGCTTTTCCAAAAAGGCGACCATGCAACCACTCAATCTCCCCGCCTGCTCCGCTTCCTCGACGCGAGCTGTCACATTTTGATGGCAGCCCTCGTATTTGGAACAAATTATGTGTGGAAGTCCAATAGAAAATATGCCGTCCGCTTCTTGACACGCCTAATGAAAATGGATGGCTGGGTAGCGTGAATGGGACCGGACACCTGACAGTCTATTGTCTCTCTCCATCAGTGCACAGGAGTCAGCTCAATCCGGTCGCACATCTCTCCCGGTGGAAATGAAGATGTCCCGTCTAATGGGAAGCATAATGGCTGTGGACAGATGGAAGACATCTCGCTTAAGCCCGTATTCCCCCGCTCCGTAATGAAGGCACGGCTTGTTGACAGATAAGGGTTGGGGGAAAAAACAGCACAGAGTGGTGTGTCACTGTTTAGCATCCAGGCCTCAAAGAATGTACAGGAGATGGGATAAACCACAGAATATTGGAACGTGCGTGGGTGTGCATAGTGTGCTGCCATGTGTGTCTGGGAGAAATAATGGTGGGCCCTCCTGACTGTTCCCTGCCTCGGAGCATCGGGTCAATACGCGCTCACCAGGATGTGAGGCCCCTGGCAGGCAGGTCATGTCACTGGCTGTAAAAATAGCACCTGGCAATCCAATAGCTCTGATTTATGAAGCATGTCAATACCTAGACTGTAACAATGCATCGGCCGGGAGATGATTGGTGGGCTCTCAGTTGGACAATAAGCACAGCCCCGCTGCAAGATTGACACTTTACCCAGCGCCATAAACCCATCATCTCAGCTGTAAAAGGACTCAATTACTAATGGCAATAACTCTCAACTTTTCTTTTCTTTTGTTCTTTCGGGATTCTTTTTGTTTTCTCTCGGGAGGGTTGACGTCATGTTTCAGCACGATCTGAGAACAATTTCTGAACCAAACAGTCTGAAAAAATCAGCCAAGTAAACTTTTGAAAAAGATGATGGCTTTCTTTCATCTAAACTTTTTTTACCTGAAATGATCCAGTTTCTTATTTGATGTTTTCAAACTGGTATCTGTTTCTATGAAGGTCATGTCTATAATGCTTTATAAGCACATTCATAAAAAATTATGATGCATGTATAAGGTGTCATAAAACTCTATAAATGTTTATAATCATGCGTGAAAACTTATAAGCTGGTAAGGGGTGGACATATATAATAACTTTAGCATTCATAATGCTTTATACCTCCATGCCAAAGTGACAGCAATGTTTAAAGGAAGTTTCTTCAATAGAAAAATGTCTTATGAACACCAATAATACGCTAAAGTATTAGCAAAAAGTTATTAGAAATTATACGATGTTTATAAGACATTTCAGAAACTTAAAATGTATAATCTGTTATAATACATTAGAACAGTTCTCTATGCATCTTTATAACACTTGTCAATTTGGAATGAATGTTTCAAATAATACAAATGCTGAACTTAATTAACAGTTAATACATTATGTCCACCATTTATAATGTGCATTATAATGCATTATGAATGTGCCTACAATGCAATATAAATGTGACCTTCATAGAAGTGTTACCTTCGGTATTTACCCATGACTTAGTAACAATTTAAGATCCAATGCAATGGCATCTTTAGATACTTCAAGCTGCATTAACTGATTTTATTTCATTTTTATATTTTTTACCACCCACGGACGATGCAATGCAACATTGATATATTATCACCTTTTAAAGTTGTTATGGATCATATAAATTAAGAAACAGTTGCTTGTTTGCGCCTTAGCCACCTTTGCATTCTGTTTGTGTCATGTTTCTGGCTACCTGATGAACTGAGTCCAATATCTGCTTTTAGCTCTGTTTTGGTCTCCACCAACTCCTGAGATAAATATCTGTGTCTTCAGCTGCAAAATGTTACACTATGTTCACCGGCTCGTTGCTAACTTTGTCTGTGTGATATTTGATGTTGGACAGGTAGCGTACGGTGGGTTTATTAGACCTTTTTTCAATTAAAAAACAAACAAACATCTGCCTGCCTGGGACTGAACCAGAAGAGTCAAGTTGGAGGCGATAAAACCAGAACGATGATCTGAAAGATGGGAAAATGCTCTTGGATTCGGGGGGAAGCTGCAGAAGTTGGATGATAATTATCTGCGGGGTTGTTACTACAAGTGACACTTATCAGATTACTCTTTCTTTTGATCCACTGTCAGTTGACCACTATGTGGGATTTAGTGGGATCTTGTGGTGAGGTTGTAGATTGCAACCAACTGAAAACCACTCGTCTCACTCCTTTTTCAAGTGTGTAGGAGGAACCGTGAAAGGCTGGATCCAGAGCCAGTGTTTGGTTTGATCTGTTTTGAGCTACTGTAGAAACATGGCAGTTCAACATGGTAACCTCTCGCAGTGATAATTATTTTCAGGTGATTAGACACGAATGAAAACATACTTCTCAATATATTCTGACAATAAATCCCAGTAAATCTTCCACACTGGACTTTAAATATAAAATATAGATTACTGCAGATTTAATGTAATTGTTTGAGCTGGACATTGTATTTATTCTCAACTATAAAAGAAAAAACAAAATGAGTCATGCTGTTTGATTTGATGAGGAGCAAGATGGGATTTTACACATAATAGTAAAGGATGAGGTCACCATTAAATATGCACAGGTTTTCCAGAAAGTGGCAGTTTTTGTTCATATCATGGCCTCTTTTGGTATCTTTAAATGTTACTTTCTTGCATTTAGTTTTTTAAATTCAAATTCGGATTGAAAAATGTTGTCAGAGCTTATAAAACACAAAAGTTAAGAAGTGAACCTTTTATAAGTTCTCAGTAGAACTGAGTGCACTGATGGTTCATTGATTTTATTTCAGCCTTAGTTTTTGAGGATGGTTCGTTCTTGACCTTGGAAACATAAAAAAAAAACCCTCAACACTGTTATACTTTGCCCAACTTTTCGTCATTCATACCACTTTTTGCTTTTGCTTTGTCTCATCTGTTTTTTTTTTCTTCATAGCATATTATTTTT
>JAJHUR010077906.1:0-17959 GCA_027495735.1 Lutjanus campechanus | reverse complement strand
TTCAGCCAGAACCATCACAAGTCATGGTTGAACGACTGCCAGATTCTAACATCATATCCACGTAACAGAGATTATGCCCCAATGACACCAAACAAAGACCTTGGCTTCACCTTAGTACTGCGGTGATGCACATGAATGTCAAACAGGAGAGGTGACAAGGTACTCCCCCTGTCAGACCCACTCTGAATGTGCCTGAATTAATGCAGAGAATGTGAGAACTTTTTATTAGACTGTTTTCAACAACAACCTCTGTATTCCATACTGTTGCAGCAGTGCCTGGAGAATACCCCAGGGAACAGGGTAGCAAAGATTTTCCAGATCTACCAATAATATACAGAAGTAGCAAATTCCCAGGACCCTTGATTATCTGTGACAGGGTAAAAAATTGGCCCACCAGAGGAAGCTAGTTCAGGAAAGCCCTTGTTACTAACTGACAATACAGTCTGGTGAGACTAAGTTATCTAGGTCATGGGTGCTCAAATACAACTCTTAACGGTCCACTTTCCAAATATCCATAGTGTCACAGACCAGAAAGCTTGGATTGAAATCAGTGATGTTCACAGAAGACGCTGTATTAATATTAGAAGTGACACCCTAATTATGTGATCAGCTCTTTAAATTTGGCCGCTAATGCTGTGCAATTTGGAGAGACAGATGTTTTTCAATGACTCTCCTGCGGAAAGTCTTTAATCATATTTGTAGTTGAAAATGCAGATTTGGGGCGCCTGGGGGGAAAAAAAGAAAAAGAAAATGCTGATCCCATTGCTTGATCTCGTGCCATTGATTTTACATTTATTCTGCTGATGGCTAGTGAAGTTTTGTGGTTCTTCTCCTTGAGCTCTGGGGACAAAATAGTTAAAAATTGGTATCTCAAATTAGGAAAATTGGGTAATAATATCTTGATATTTTTAGGCTATTTTGCAATATGATATCTGTATTAATAAACACATTTTCTCTCAAATAAAATACCGTAAATTCCCAAATAGTGCAGAATTATAATTATCTAGTAGAATATGTTAGATTGATGTAGATAAAACTATCTAACAGTGTATAAAATAGTTAAAATGAGCTCAACCTGAAACCAGAGCAGTACATATGTACACATCAGTGCACCGGTAATATTAATCCAAAACATCATATGTAATAGAAAACCACTGGCAGGGACCACTTCCACAGTCACTTGTAGTACTGCAATGAGATTTTTTGATAGATAATCATCAGTAATGTGGATATATTGACTATGTGGGTAAAGGCAAATAATAGAACAGTTAGAACAGTAAGTTCAAGAAAATCTCATCACTGTACTGTAATGCTGCCTTGTAAAACAGGAAAAGAGAATACTTCTGCCATATCATGATATAACGATATCCAAAATATAAGACAATTTTTAGTCTCATGTCATGATATCGATATAATATGCAGATCTTACCCAGTCCTAAGTAGACAGTTATTTGTTTTGGCTAGTTTTGAATACAACTTTGTTTCTAAACGCGAAATATAAAGTTGGCCCCTCCTCTCCAGCTCAGTGAACTAGAAAGAGGGTAAAAGACAGAGTGTGAATTAGGAGAAGCACCATTAGTGAGAAGACAGCACTGAATCAGAGAAACATTATTTTCTGATTTTTCCACAGTGGTTACTTTCCAAAGCACAAATAAACACACTCATATCTCCGCATAATATTGGATTTTGTGTGAATACATCTGAAGTGATCCTTTCCGCAGCTCACTTACAGACATAACGGTGGAAAGAGATGGAGAATGTGATGTAACTATTGGTCACTACATTTTCATGGGCCCAACCTTAAAACGTCTGCGCTGTTATCAGCTGGGGGCTACACACCACTGCCAAGCAGGCTGAAGCCCAGAAGTAAAGTGGGGGTAAAGCAAAATATGAGAAAATACAGGCAGAGGGTCTGTTCAGATACAGTCTCCACCACATATTTCTAGTGAGTCATAAGTAATGACTTAGAGCGATTATGGCAATATGAGCTCATACATTGTTTCTTGAAAGTGTTTCATATTATGCCTCTAAGTTACCAGCTCAGATAATGTTGTTGCTTATTGAGAATGTAGCAGTTGAAAGATTTGTGTGTGAGGTGACAGGATATTGTGGAAATGACTCAGTTGCAAATGCTCTGGTCAGCATGCAATAAAATCTCGCACTGGGTCCAGATTAAAATGTATTCTGGTCCAGATCCAGGCCAGAGACCACCTTTAGAGTATGTGGTATAAATCCTGGTTATTTAATCAGCTGGGCTGGGTTTCAACCTTTAAAGTAGTGTTTTTCAACCTTGGGGTCGCGACCCCACGTGGGGTCACCTGTAATTCAAATGGGGTCGCCTGAAATGTCTAGTAATTGATAATAAAAAAACTTTTATCTAATTATTATTCTTTTCAAAATTAAAACACCACACACAATCTTAAACAACTGTATTCTATACTCTCTCTTTCTCGAATATAAATCTAGTTCAAATAAAATGTAGCATATAAAAATATCTGAACAGATTGTTTGTTCAGTATTAATTTTAAGCCTTGTAAATAAAGCCTATATCCTGATCAGGGAAAATAAAATTGTCACTTTGTGCATTAATCCTGGATACTCTGTATTTGCAACACAGTATAAAAAACATGATCAAAACACAAATTCTAGAAAAAAGTGTCTCTGGGGTCCCCAGAAATTTGTGATGTCAAAATGGGGTCACGACCCAAAAAAGGTTGGAAACCCCTGCTTTAAAGGCTGAATTACAGTGAAGTGATGTGATGATCTGGATTTGTCAAACTGTTCTAGCTGTGCTATTATTTGTCTTTACCCACTTACTCCTTATATCCATGATACTGATGATTATTCAGCAAAAAACTGTATTAATATTTTGTAAAAAATACCAATGGTCATTACTATAATATTGTTGCAGTATTGCTAAATATCAATATCAAGGTGTTTGGTCAAAAAATATTGTAATATTGTGTTTTATTTTTTGCCAAAAATATCAAGATATAAGCCATATATATTTATATTATTTCTTCTTCTTCTGCTTCTTCTTCTTCTTCTTCTTCTTAAAACCCATATGTTACTCAAGATAATCCACAGACCTTGTTGTGAGCAGATTCATGTAGGAACTACTTTCTTTCTAGAAGGAAAGAAAATAGTTCCAGTAGATTATACTGCAGAACAAAGTAGTTCCTTCATGAAACTGCTCACAACAAAGTCTGTGGATTATCTTGAGTATCCAAGTATGATTTTCAGAAAGAGACACTAGCTCACTTGTATTTTCTTGGTCCTGTCAGCACCAGTGCTGTCCCACTGTATTGGTAAGAAGGCAGACATCTCTACAGCTGATATTTCCAAAACTCTGCAACTCACACCAAAAAAATCTAGATGGATAAATAGTTCTACAGACCAGGGGCAAATATGTATTTTTGATGTTGGGGTGTAATGTCCCTTTAAATAGCTTTGCTTGCTGACAGCTATCTACTATAGAAACTAGTTAGCAAGCCTACTGACCTTTAAAGGTCATGAATGTCACCAATTAACATTTACTGTAGGTTTGATTCAGCTGATTTAGTTGATGTCAGTTGCCATTAGGACTTCCAGATACCCAGTGAAAGACTGAAAAAGATTTGACATGTTTTGACATCGGAGTAGTTTAAAGTTTACTTTTCAAACTAAAGTTCCAATGTTACAGTAAAACTCGTCTTCAATCTGTCTGTCCTCTCTCGCATTATTTATCTATCTCTCCCTCTCTGTCACACGCGTGCACACACACACACACATCAGTGCCATCATTGTGTGTCCCCTGTGGTCTGTGTCCTACAGAATAGTCACCTGCCATCTGGTGTGGTGGTTCAGGTCTCATCTGGCCTGCTCTGCTCTGACAGGCACGAAGACAAAACACGCATTGCCGCCGCTGCTGCTCTTCTTCTGTAGAGCATGTTAAACCTTATCAGCCCAGAAATCAAATATGTGACATTTAATTTTGCCCCTGCTGCAAGTGTGATTTAAAAAAAAGTATGGTTATCCATGTCCATGTCAGAAAGCTAGACTTCCATGGTGCTTGTTTGAGTTCAGTCTTAGCAAATGCCACCCTGAGCCAGAAAATCTTGCTGTGTGTAAATATTTCAAGAATATGTGCACCAAAGGAAACTTCTTTGTTTAATCAGTTCCAAATTCCAATTGAAAGAATTGCACAACAGATGAATCAACAGAGATTTACAACTGTGTATCTTCCAACTGGCAAGAATTAGTTGTTACTTTATCTTGTAAACCAAAGATATGTTTGCAATTGGCTCTGTTTGAGCAAGAGGAAATTATCTCAGAGCTAGTTTCATGCTTGCCAGCTTTGAGCATCTTGGCAAATAATGTGACAGTGTTGTTCTGGTAACAGTCACGGATACAGACAACACCTCTAATCTGTTAGCAACACCACTTGTTGAAAAACAAAGAATTTGGAGGAGGAAGATGGTGTTTTTGGAAAAGAGTGAGTGAGTGGTGACAGCCTGGCAGTTCCACAACTGACGAGCCTGGGTAGCAAAGGCCCAGTGACCTTTATTGACAAGTTGAGATTTAGGAGCCATTACCTGACCATCCAAACCTTTAGAAATGGGCAGTAAAATCTTAAAATCAATTTTAAAACTGACAAGTAACCTGTTAGTGCAGCAGGGATTGGTCTGATGTCTTAGTATGTATCAAAATCCTGGCAGCAAGTAGCAGTCTTTAGATGTTTCACCTGATGATACCAGAATAAAGTGTGTTTCACTCGTCAAGTCTGGAGGAGATAAAAGCATGGATGACCTTTTCTAGATCTGCAGAGGAAAGGAATGACCTGATCTTTATTAAATGTCTCAGCTGGACATAGCAGGACTGCACCTTAGCATCAAAAGACAACTCTGAGTCAAAAATAACACCTTGGTTGCAGGCCTCCCTTTTAGTCTAGATGAGAGATTGTTGGGGCGGCCCTATAGCTCAGTTGGTAGAGTATCCGCCCCATGTATGGACGCTATCAGTCCTCTGCAGTTGCCGCTGGTTTGACTCCCGCCTTCGGCCCTTTGCTGCATGTCATCCCCCCTCTCTTCACCCCATTTCCTGTCTACTCTTCAGCTGTCCTATATATTAAAGGCAAAAAAAGCCCAAAAACATAACTTAAAAAAAAAAAAAAAGATGAGAGATTGATCATGTTAATAGCAAGGTTCAACATTAATGCTTTTTTCACTTTCCTCGACAGACAAGTGGGTTAGTTTATTCATTAGCAATTATCGAATAACAATTAACAACTAGATCCAACCTAGTTTTAAAGTCCAAGGTGATTTTTTTGTATTTATTTGTTTATTTGGATGGGACAGTGCGCATTAATGAACATACAAGTATGTAAACATGCCGGATTGTAGCAAAAATGCTAATTTCCATCCGTAGTCCCATTACATAAAAACATTGCTCAGGCAGGTAAAATACATAACAGCACAGAAGACTTTAAGACCTCACAACTACAAATCATACAATAGACAGTTACAAAACAAGACATAGACAAACAATATCAAAACAAAGAGGATGCAGACAGAAAATATCAAAGCAGCCGATAATGTGTCTTGAAATGTCTCATTTTGTCAGTCTACAATCCAAAGATATTCCATTTAATATGATAAATGAAAAAAAGCGGGAAATCTCTATATTTTGGAGGCTGAAATAACATTTTCTGCCATTTCGCATGAAATATTACTTTTGATTAATTGATTATCAAAATAGTTTAGTAGTTAAAATTCTTTTTTACTGTTTGCCCAACTGGGCAAGTGAGTTGCCAAATTTACTTGCCCGATATGAAATTTTACTTGTGACGGTCAAGTGGGCAAGCTTTATTGTTGAGACCTGCATAATAGAAGGTAAATCAGTGCTCTCAAGCTTTAACGTGACACACAGTAGTCTGTCATCCGCATAGCAATGAAAATATATTACAATATCATGTCTATGCCTGTTTATGCTTGTAAATAAGATGGGACCCAGAATGGACCCCTGGGGGACACCACAAATGAGTGGAGCATAAGAGTAGGCAGCATCTGCAAGCTAATGTGACGTCTTCTTGATTCTAACCTTCATGTCATCACTCATTTTAAATGTCGCAATAGCTGATCTCAGAGCACAACTTCTGCCTTTATCATTTATTTTTGTGTATTATGCCTGATGATGTCATGATCGTCCAATAATGACTTTACCTGCAGCTCAGCAACTTGGTGATGACTGCTGGTAAACATCATCTTTATGAGCTGCAGTCACATTTCATACTCATTCTGTTCTCCGACAACAGAAACAGAAAAATATGCAAATTTACATTGGGAATTAGGCTGCATTCTTACACTATTCCAATTACACTACAGTTACAATATGTCAGTAACAATTATACTGTCTACTTGGTAAATCATCTGTTTTGTGTTCCCCACAACTTCAAAACAGTTCAGTCAAATTCACTTCACAGTCAATTAAGAAAGATTCCTCTCAAAAGATCCGCTTCAGGTTTTACCGCATCATCCCCCACAAAACCAAACCAAGTCAGGAAATAAAAACTGAAATAACTGCATCTGTGTTTGCAGTTCAATAACAGGGATTATGTGGCTACAGTATACTCCAGGTACTCATGGTACCCTTGATCAGTCAATCAGTAACAGTCAGGTTTGCAGGGGCGGACTTACACCTGTCAAGACACTGGCAACTCCTGGAGAAACTTTGACTGGAATATACACGATCCGAGATGCTGGTGGAAAGTAGTAGGGGCTGATGATTATATATCGTGCATAGGTTAGCATGCTCTGTCCTATATTTTAGGCAGTATCAGAGGCGTTTCCTGAGACTGGTATTGTTATTGGAGCAGTCCTAAAAAGGTAATCAAGATCAGCATGAATTCCACATTTGTGCTGTACTGTATATAAAGTATTACATGCACTCATTTCTCTGTGCATTTTGTTTCCTTCTTGTGTTTGTGCTACAACTCGACCAATTAGGAAGGGGGGCAAAATCACCCCCACTGTGAACCTGCATTTGGGGTTTTGTGTATTTGGAGGCACAGCTGTATGTTTGTCTGTCAGTGCCAGCTGCACACACAGAAAAAGAGAGCCAGGACCAGAGACACCACACAGTCCATCAGATGGTCTCTTACCTCATGTCAGCTACATTCATACAGGTTTGATAATACAAAGTGTCCCTCAGTCCTGTGTGGAGATCAGTGGCCTAATACTCGGGGACCTTTTGCTTGTGCGGTGCACGTCCCAAAGCATCTCTCAGTAAATCACATCTCAAACATACTTCTATAGATGAAGTGATGATGTTTTTCTCCAGTATCCGACATGGTGGTTTTGTGTGCTGGTGATGTCAGATTCAGGTTAAGGTGATGCTTCACCCCTCTTGGCTTCTCTGTCACAACTTGTTCCAGCTCATGTATTTGGTCATGCCCAGGCATGTAGCATTACTTACTGAACAGAACTCTATGTGTGGTGACTTGTGTGAGGTTTATTTAGATACATTTGGGCCAACTCGGTGGAAACTGGCCACATCTGATTCGAATATAACCTGCATGTATTGGTTTACACTTTAGGTATTATTAATAGCAGTAGTAGTGATAGTAATAGTAAAAGCTTTAGGGCTGTAGCTTTCATTGCAGGCGCAGAGGCCATGTACTCTATTTCTTTCTTTCATGACATTTTGAATTTTTCTTACAACATGGCAATTCATTTAGGAGAGGGAACCAAATGTTCTTGTTTTCCTCTCCCTTAAAGGAGACATCTGTAATATTTTTACAATAATAAATCATAAAAAGAAAGCGATTTGTCATCAAAGATTAAGGAAACATGCCAAGCTGTCAGCTACACTACAGCCGTGGTGTCCTCCTTTGAAATTTCTATTCCACCCCTGTAACTTGTGTTTTTGTTTGCCTGATGTTTATGAATCATAAGGAACCATCAATAATCTTTCAGAAGGAGTCGGTTTTTTATAATGGTTAAATTGAGTGATGTTAATTAATTCTTGGTTGCTTCCTGAAAAGTTTAGTGATTTTAGTCGCACTGCTGCAGGAACAGTGCAGAAGTCCAAGCTTCTTTAAGTCTGCTTCAACCTTAGATTATATATTAAATAGGATTTAAACTTATTAAAACACCTCTAACTCGCTGTTTGGGTTGCAGTACTCATTTTTGGATACTACTCAGCATCACCCTATCCCATCCATTCTCTTGACCTCTGACTCTTTGAAGTTGTGGCCCTGACTTGTGGCAGCAGTAGTTTTAGTAGTTTAGCTGTATATTTATCACAAAACATAAATGAATGTAAACCCAGGTGCTGTTTCAAACATTTTACGTTTAATAACTGATGTGAACAAAGCAGGATTTGTAATGTTTAAAAAATCGTTTCTGCAAATGTTTTATAAGGAAGGTTGTATTGGACAGTTTATTAGTAACGCTGAATGAAAACAGGTTTGTTTGTATAAAAAAAAAAAAAAAAAAAAAACATACAGAGGAAACCTTGAAGCTCTTGGACTCGAGTAGTGGTGTGTTGGAAGGAGAACATTGCAGTACAGAGGACAACAATATGAAGTTGTTTATACTCACATATTTCCTGACATGGCCTTGGACAAAGAACACAACAAACAGATAGGTTAACTGATTTGGAGGTTATTACAGAGGCAGAGGGAATTGCACCGACTGAATAACATGTATGAGAAATGAGTTTAGTGGTTTGAGGATGTGGAGTAAACTGATCTAAAGGAGAAATAAAAGCTCTGAGGTGAGCTGACCTTCCTGGTTTATATTTTGGTATTAGTGATTCTGGAAAATATTCTAAATAAAAATAAATAAATTAGCGACACCAATAGCAATACTCGTATGAATAAAGTGAAATTCTAAGCTTTGCTTTTAAGTGGTCTCAAGTAGTTTCAAATATTTGGGTATTTTTGTGGACAGGGACCTTAAACATGTTTACAGACTCAATCTGTCCAGCTTGTTGCAGAAGGTGGGGGGGGATGTGAGGATTTGAGAAAAGCATAAATACCTGCCAAGATTCCTGTATATGTTTCAGTCACTTGCCATCCAAGTCCCATCAACATTCTTATCCTCCCTCAACAAATTGATCAGACAGTTTATTTGGCTTAGAAAGACTCCTAGAGTCAGCGCGGACGCATTAACTCTGAATAATGATGAGGGAGGGCTGAGACCTCCTAACTTTCCATCCAGATTTTTGGCACAGATGTTTGGTAATGGCCTTCCCCATTTATTTGTCAACATTGAAAAGATGCAGATGAATGAGGAGACGTCGAAAGATGTGCTGTATAAATGGGATGAACAGTCAGTTAAAATGTGCCAGATAACCCTTTAATCATCCATCCAGTTCAAATTTGGTACAAACTGCATGAGCTGTTCAAACGATTCCCCTCCCCTAAAACCCTTTTATAGAAAAACAGAATGCTACCAAAGGTCTTTCAGAATAGCAACTTCAGACTGTGGTCCTAGAAATGTATTAGTCACCCAGAGCACTGCTAAGAGGAAGGAGTCTTCATGTCTTTTGAACAGCTTAAACAAAAATACTGCTTGACCGATAAATGTAGCAACGCCTGCGAGCTAGTTCAGGCAACTCGAGCTGCACCCCAGTCACACGTGACACGCCTCACACTCTATAGTACATACCAAACGCACCCTTCCAATCTGGCAGTCTATTTAAACTGCTAAAACCTCTCATCTCAACCTCTGCCTGTCATTGGCATTGCTGCCTTACAACAGCGTCACTGCCTGTTCATTCAGCCCCACCACCACCGCAGCATCCAGCTGCAGGCTCCAACAGGAGGCCCAAGATGTGTTCATCACTCCCCAATATCTCTATGTAAACATAATCTGTGAGGAGTAATGAGGTCAGAGCCTAGACGCCAAACTCTTAACTATGTTCTGCTGCTGAAATAAACATGAGTTGTCTGACTGAAAGATTTTTCTTCAGCTATCTGCAACTACAGTATGTGACTTTATTGGAGTCAGCCACAAAGGCTGGCGGTATTTACCTACCATGTCACCTGTGGAACAGTTTTGCCAACAGAGTGTATGAAGTTTTTATGTTAAGTTTATTATTACCTGATCTGGACAGATGCAGACAGGAGAAAGAGCTGGGGATAAATTAGGACACAATATATGATTAGGGATGTACATGATTAGTCAACTAGTCGGCACCAGAAATACTAGTCAGTTATACTGTTAACTGTTAACTCTTGTCTCAAAGGCGTATGACCCAATGCCCCCCCCCAACCCTGGATGTTGGTATCAGCAATGTCGGACAGATAACAGCTCATAAAACCAGTGCAGTTTGGCAGTGTTTTAATCTAGAAAATGAACATGAGGTTGAATAGAGGCTGTGCCAGAATAAGGTGATGTATAACCACTCGACTGAGGCAATGTGTAACCACAATCAAGCACAGACATTAACATTAACCTGCAAGCAGAGCAGGCTGCTGCTGCTAGCACAGCTGCCTTTAGCCACACTGTGTGTCAGGCTACAATGGGAAGGCTATTTACCATTTATATCACTTCGTACACTGCACAAATACAAGTCAAGTGTATCAGCGCTCTGTTTGAGATGTGATTTATATGAGGGACATTTCTACATTCCACTTTGTAGTGCCATCAACTTCAGGGGTTTTGTCAGGGTATATGTGACACCCTAACCAGTAGGGCTGGGTATTGTTTAAAAAGATTTGGTTATACTGTTTCTTAATGTGTTTGAAATTGCAAAATTAATCATAAAAAAATGAAACAAGATTATGTTTTATATTACAAACAAAAACACTAGCAAATATAATACAAGCATATCAGTACATATCACACAAGTCAGCAGTGGCAGTATAATTAGGAAGGCCACTGATCTGTGTAAAGTGCAGTGTCAGTGCAAAGTACAGTTGTGATGAGATGTTTCTCAGTGGATTAACTGCAAAGAGGAAGAAGCTGGAGTTTGTTTTTTTTTTTTGCTTGGTCAGGAGATTCTTAACACTGCAATACCTGCATCCACAAACAAGCTGAGAAAATAATCTCTGACCATGGCGAGCTAATCAGTGAAATCACATTCTGCATTGTTTGGTCAGAATGAAAAATTTGCACACTGGGCTGTTAGATAATGTGTGAGTCAGAGAGCCTGACCGAGCCAGAGAAATTATTGGGTAGATTCCCAGGAAAAAAACAAAACAAAAACAGGCCAGTGCATGGCACTCTGTGAACTTTTGAAAAGACAGCTATGACCCTGAGGTTAACCAGTGTTCTGTCAAGAGACTCAACTTCATGTCACTTCATTAATAGCAGATGGCAGCTTGGATTGCCCATGACCTGTTTATAGCTCATGAAATAGCTCACAGCTGTCTCATTTTGTTGGTATACTGCAAAGGTACTGTGGAGGATTTTGAGGACAGGTTTGTTTCGGGTCCACTAATCTGAATTTTAGGCTGTATAATGTCTTGTATACAATTTTGACAGGTCTTACAAATTGATTGGATTAAAAGTTAATGTTACTTCTATAATATTCCATTAACTTAAGTCTCACTTTTAAGTGTTTTTGGGGGGGAAATATTATTATTGATCATGCTGTAACAGAATGGAAGCAATATTTGCAAGCTGTGCTGCCCTGCTCAGAATTTATTGGAGCACACCCAGCTTGCTTCATACCTCACTTTTAAATATGGAAAGCAAGAAGTCTTCCATTATGCAATCTGAATTGGCAGATTTCATCAAGAGATTCATACATTTTTTTTATTTTTTATTTTTTGCCAGTATGGACCTGAAATAAGTCTTAAAGTCATCATGGAACGGAAAACAGTGTTATTTGTTTTCACATATTGACATGTTTCCTGTAAAAACAGGAAGTTAGAGAGGGTCTTTTCGCAGTCGACATTAGTGCTTAATGAGCGTTAATGAATGAGTGTTATGCCCCCACAACCCTGTAGCTACAGCGGTCCATTAACCAGCTCACTCTTCTCGGTCTGGGAGCTCCCAGTGAACATGGCGAGACAGGGACCGAACCCTGCATCCGAGATCGGTGGTGGTTTGACGGCAGGGAATACAGTACCATGATGATTTTCTTGCCAGGTTTGGCTCCTGGCACCCCATGGCTGATTCAGCTAACTCAGCATTAGCTGCGTGGCTAACTGAGCTAAAAGCAGCAAGTAAAGCTATCAGGATGCTCAGGATAGCATCAGGAAATGACCTCAATACTGTAGTCCCCGACGCGATATTATTAATCCTACTATGGCCACGCCAAGACCCACCTTACTCGGCCTCTGATTGGCTGAGCTCTGCAAGCCTCTAGCCGAACACGTGATTTCCGTTGTTGTGACAAATAGGAAGTCGCCAGAGGGTTGTTTTTGTTTCGCTGGCATGTGAAATAAAACCAGCCCAGCGTTAAAAGATATGTGTTCATAATTACGCAGTAGCCGCTATGCTTGATCGTTCTTGTTGTAACACAGAATGTGAAAAGATGTTTTGCCGAAATTACGTGGTGTAGTGAAACACAATACGATAGGCTACCATTTAGTTGAAAATACTCGGGAGTGGGGTGGATGATAACATTTTATTCATCACAAAGCCTAGTGGTGATATTTCCAGTGTTAAAGCAGCAAAGAGAACAGTGCATGACAGGAAAATAAATTTAAAAAAACACACATTGTATCAATTTTTAAAAATGAACAATAGAACCTTGAACAAATATTTTAACTCTGAAATTATATAAATAGTATTGTTGGTGATAATGCACTCATAGACACTTAAGAAACATTTGTATATCAGTTCAGGTTTTGTATAGATTTGTAAAAATGAACAGTAGAACCTGAATCAGAGGCAGAGTAGGGTGCATTGTGACAAGCCAATCAGAGGCAGAGTAAGGCGGGTCTTGGCATGGCCATAGTAGGATTCATAATATCACCTTCCCTGACGGTCTTGGTGGCTGTGTTCAGCCCCACTCTGAGCCCAGCTCTGCTGCTGACTCACGCCAGCTAAATTAGCAGAAACTCTGACCCAGAGTTGAAGCTGGGCAGCTGGAGGACATTGGAGGGAAAACCACAGAGCAGTTTCTCCATAAGACATGATCCAGTTTCCCCCAGATCCGTGTATAGAGTCATTATGTTGTGTTTTTGCTCAAATTATGCAGTTGTGCTTTTGTACAGTAACATAAACCATAGAGGCCCGGTCCTCAGCCCATCCTATACTCCATGTAGTTAGCATTAGCTACCTGCTGAAGCAGTCTACTGTAAAATGCCTTGTGTATAATCTGCTGTCACAGATACCACTTTCCCCAAAGCCAGCAGGCCTGTAATGATGGTATTTTGGTGATGTGGAACAAGGTTAGAGGTAGCAAACATTTTGGAAGGCATGTTGATGGACCATGCTGTTTCTAGCAAGCTAACTAATAAGTCGGCTTTTGTTGACAGGTGGATGTCATGATATGATTGGTTGAAATTGGTTAGTTCTAGCTTATGGAAGCGATCATCATATTTTGTTTGTTTACAGGTAGAAAAAATGAAAAAAGATTTTCCATGATTTCAATCTAAAAATACAAAGAGATGGATTGTTTTTGGTATACAGTGTGATCTAAAAGGGTTAAAAAGTCATTTTAAATTTCATCTCGACTCGAAATTGCATTCATAATGGTATTGAAAAGGTCTTGAAAAGTCTTAAATTTAACCTGTTGAAACCTGCAGAAAGAAAATTGCACATAAACTTGGGTGTTGTTTCTTTCCATCATCTAATTCAAGCTTAGAGCAATACATACACAGCTCAAAAACAGAGCTCTAACAAGTCTCTGTGGCCTAGAAATGCATCTCATGATGAGAAACAAACCAGCCTAAGTAGTAGTAGTAATATCCAGCAGAAGAACAGCCCATCATTATTATTCTGTAGCCTGCTAGCAGCCAATGCTCGGACAGATACTCCAGAGTCCGGGCAATTTCTTGTATCCGCTGGGCTAGCTGGCGGCTGTGCAGTTGGACACACTGCGTAGATAAGTTCATAAATAATTCGCTCGCTGGAGCTGCCTGCTACAGCTGGTGGGCAGCATGAGCGAGAGAATCCATTGACTTCAAAACTACGTCACAGTACACAAGGCTGGATTTATGAGAAGTGGCTAAAAGACAGTCATTGTTTTGACTTTGTTTTCACCACTCTGCCTTGACTCTCTCTTTCCTGATTGTCCTTAAATCAGTATTCCCCACATGGTCAGCATGGTCACTTCTTCTTCTCTTTCCTCTCACCCACTGCCAGTTGTCTTGCCCCTTCTTCTGTTTCTTTAGTATCAAAGCTCAGTAAGTCCATGTCAGTGGTCCTTTGAAGGAGCTGTTATTTTGCAGTCTGCTTTATCGTCACACTGAACTGGGACACAGCTGAAATATTCAGGGTCAGTGAACAGCAGCTCTGCCTCCTGGCTTCGCCTCAGGCCCCCTGTTTCCAAAAAGTTGGATTTGGACACCGCTCTGGCACAAGGCGCAGGAGATGAAAATCTAATAAAAATTGCTCCCCAAAAAAAGGCAGCAATAAAAGATAATAATTACTTGTAATGAAAATTGCAGAACCTTCCATTCATTCTTTCTTGCTCGTGACATTATTCAAACAAGCTGAGCTGAATTACAAAGTAGGACGGCATCTCCTGCACCATTTTGTCAGGCGGTAATGTGCGCAGTAGACATAAACTCATATTTATATTTTATGGTGTGTGTCTGTGTATATGTGTGTTTAATAAAGAAGAGGATTTGAAAAGAGAGTCTGGATATCAAGGCCCAAGCACATTGTGGCCGTGCCATACAATTTGACTTAGCTGTCACTGGAGCTGTCAACCGTGGAGACAATGGATGTCTCCCAATATACTTTTCAAAAAACACAGTTGGTTCTAGTTTTTCTCTCTTCTTTGAGCTTTAGACTAAAGTTTAATAACAGATGTTGTACCCACTGAATAATCCAGTGCTGACAGAAAGTGAAAGAGTTCAGGACACAAACTTCACAAACTTTTCTGCAAGAAATAAAGGTGTAATAATTGTGCTTCTACAATAAGACCAAAAGCACTGGCCAGTGGTCAGATGCCTACAGAAATGTATGTTTGTGTGACAGACTAATAAGCTCAAACGACCATTTAGTAGCTTTCCTCAGTCCTCCACCACAGCTCACAGTCATCAGTCAGTCAGTGGCGCTCTAGGGCAGTGGTTCTCAAACATTTTCATGTCAAGGACCCCTAGACTGACACGGATGAGACCATGGACCACCATTTAATAAGATTTTGTCCCAGGGGCCTTCGTCTGATAAGATTTCGGCTTTTAGATGTTTAATTACAGAAAGTGTATGAAATCCATTCACAAGATTGTCACACATTCTGTCATTGTCATTGTCTCCTCCCCCTTCCATTATCAATAACAAGTTAGCCTAACCCTAGCCTGGTATGAATGTAAACAAGCTAGCAGCTGTTATCTTTTCTTTTACACTGATTCAGCTGCATGAACACCAGGCCTCTTCACCCCATGTGCAAATGTTCCCACCCCTGATGCTGTTTTGCAGGGGGGCTGAGGTTTGTGCTGCCCAAGCAAACTGTGTTTGGTTTTTCATGTATCATTGTACAAAAGAGTTGATCTCTGCTTACTATGTAATTCTTGTCAAGCATGTCATGGTTTGTATTCATGCTGCTGTGGTGGTGCCAGTCTGGGTCAAAAGTCGCGGGCCAGTTTTAATTTTTAGCCAGCCCCTGCATACAAATTACATGTTTTGAATAGAAGACTTTTTAAAGTTAATTTCAGGATGATTTATCTTGTGAAAACCCATCTAATATATGGATAATATTGTGATTCATGAAACGTTTAATTAAAATTATGGCTACATGCCAACATCACTTATGTCTAAGGCTGACTTTCCTCCCGTTCCCTTCTCTCCTCTTTCTTTCAACCTGAATTTTTCATCCTCATGTGTCATTTCTTCTTCCTCCCTCTCACCCCTACTTCTCTTCATCCCCCCTCGTCCCTTTTAAACCCGTCTTGTGATTCAGGGAAGTATAATGAAGCAGCAGCCAAGCTTGGCCCTTGTGTGCCCCAACTGTCACAAATGTACCCCTCATTTTTCTCTTCCCACTCCCAATCTGTCCCTCCTTTCTTTTTCTCAGAGTCTCTTTATAGACCTCCTCTCTTTTTGTTCAATTTCTTCCTCTTCTGTGACGGTTCAGTGAATTCTACTTTCACCATGGACAGTTTAGACTCAAGTTTCATGTGAATTTAAATGGGAAAGAGACTGAAGAAAAGGACAAAACAAACTTTTACAAGCTCTAGCGTGATATTTTAGAAAAGAAAAGACCATGAGAACATCATGGAAGGGACAATCAGTACTAATAGAATATTTAAAAAATTATATATCATTTGCTTGTTTTTGAAGGAAACAGAGAAAACAACGTAAGCAAGAGACAGACACATTCCTGCTCAAGGCTTAAAGCCATTCACAGCAGACACTTTACCTTGTCTAAGCAGGAAAAGCACAGGTTTTACAAATAACATGACGCACAGCCTTGTTCTATTCAAACTTCCCTGTGAGCCATGACATTATGACAGAAAATGTGTTTCTATCCTCCTCTTTTTATGTGCTTTTTAAATCTATGCGTAAAAAAACTGAATGGAAACCTGGAGACTTTGACAAATGGCAAGAGTTTTTACACAAAATGAGACAAAGTGCAGTGGACTTTGGAAGAAAACCTGGCTAGTGACCCAGCATGCACAATACTGGTACCCTGTAGCAGCTAAATGAAAGTCAACCATTATTCTTTTTATTATTTCGACCTGTTCCATTCCTGCTGTGACATGTCAGAATGTCTTCTGGGAAAAAGAGATATTCCACTGATTGACATTAGGGGGTTGTAATGTGCACGGGGAAGAAAAAACTTCCAGTTAGCAGTTAGCACACATGGATACAAAAACTGCATGCTTTCTAATAATAGGTTGCTGTGGTAGCGACTTGTCAAGGTAACCATGGTCTAATAGCACAGCCATTATGACATGACTCCACACAAACTGCAACAGAAACTTTTTCAACTGTTCAAGTCTCATAAAAATGTCATTTATAACACATCAGGAGTCTCAATAAATCATAGTGGGGGGAATGTTTTGAAAAATACTGAAATCTGTGATGCCACAATTCCCTATGTTAAAAAAAAAAAAAAAAGATTTATCCATATCTGCTTGTCCACACAAAGGGTTCTGTGCTGTCCACAAACAACTAGAAACTGTGTTTTACATTAGACACGGAGTACAGCACACGTGTGAAAGGAAATGTTGACATTTTTAGATGCATAAGTGGGTCAAAACAATCCAGTGGGTTCATTTTCTTGCAATATCTTTGTAATGAAAACATGTTGAACGAACATGTTTATGCTCAGCATTGCCAACATTTATGTTGATAAGTGCCAATTTGGCAGTCAGGAATATTAAGTAATATGAATGTGATATTTTTAATGCCAGCAATTCATATGGATTAATGCCAATTTATGCTGCTTTGTATACAAGCGTACTAATATAGTGATGCTCATTTAAATGATTATTTTAGGAAGCAAAAAAAGTGGTATCCGGGTAATAAAAACCTTTGAACCATCACTTGGAGCTCTTAGACCTTTTTATATGTTACAGAGGAGAATTTTATGAGTAATACAAGTTTGTATACCCTCTTTTTCTCACAGTTGCTTGTGCTGTACTAGAAAAGGCATTTTTAGCAGGGTCCTATTGAGATGATTTTCAAAACTTTCCCTTCACACAATTCCTTAAGACTTTGTTCTCTCATTCAGATCACATTGAGGACAAAAATCCATTGGGTTTGTTAGGTTGCAGTTGGTGTGAGGTTGGCGCACACTTTTGGGTAAAATGCCTGGACCATAAGACATACTGGACCCTGCTTTATTGTCTTCTTTACTCTAATACCATAATTTTCAAAATGAACATCATGCTGTATTAAAAAAAAAA
>JAJHUR010077905.1:0-15566 GCA_027495735.1 Lutjanus campechanus | reverse complement strand
GGACAGATCATATTGAAAGAAATGTGAAATGCACAAATTCAGTCTGGATAATTTTGTAGGAGGCCACATTGTTATACGAGGAAAAAAATACTACAGGTAACTGCAGTGTAATTCCACACGATTTCACTCAGAAAAGTGGACACACCACACAGGAACCCTCTACAACGGTGCCTTCATCAACCCAGTGACATTACCAGCTAAAACTAAAGGTGAGTATGAATTAAAACCAAATGAAAAATGACTTGAGTGCACGGACAGCATTCACATATTCCCAGCTACAACAGTAACATAATATTTACATACCAAACTGAAGACAAACTCCACACCTGAAGAAAAGATTCAGACAATTATTGCTAAATGCAATAGCCGTAATTCCTTCATCATTGAGAGGCGCTCCTATAATTAGATAATAATCTTAAATATTCATCACTGGCTATAAACCTGTGTTCATATGTTAAGCTCGATCTTAAGAAAATAAATAAAATATCAAAAACAGTATCAACAGTAAGAAAAAGGGGCACTGTATAAAAGGCCATTTAAATAAAGAATTGCACAAACTGCAACTTATAAAGCTGACGAAACGTTTTACGTGCTTGTAGTTTAATTTAATTATAACGTGCGCCCCCAAGTCTCAAACCAAAGGAAAATGTTTCTTCTTCAGTTTAAAATAAACATTTTTTTCTTAAAAACAGAAGCCTGCTCATTATTGTGGAAGCCCATTTCCGCCAACGTGGCGATATTTCATAACAATGAATCTCAAAATAGTGAGAAGCTTTCTCAAACTAGTTTGTTATTATTTTGATACGAAGTTATTATTTCAAGATAAGTAATTTTTTTTAATGCAGCGCTGCCTGAGGGGGTCAAAGGTCACGGGCGTTCAATGTTGATTTTTGATTCTCTGATTCTTTTAATGATATTACGGATTATAGATGATAAAATTCCCAAATTCCCTGCAATTGTGGATTAAGAAACATTTCCAGGATGTTCCTTTAATTCCCATGATACTGGCACCTTTTACCAATTAACCTGTTGAATGTTTCCATCAGTAGTTTTTTTTTTTACAATCAACAACTTTCCTCATCTTCTTGTTGCCCCTGTCCCAACTTTTTTGGAACGTGTCACAGGCATCAAATTCAGAATGAATGTAAATTTACAAAACACAATAAAGTTTATCGGTTTGAACATTTAAATATCTTGTCTTTGTACTGTACTCAGTTGAATAGAAGTCAAAAAAGAGCTTCTAAATCATTGCATTCTGTTCTTATTTACATTTAACTTTTTTTTGGAATTGAGGTTGTTGAAACTCTTTTTTTTCCCATCACATTGGCAGAAATGGGCCTCCACACGTCTTAATGATCCTAGTAGCCACGTGTTCACCGGCTGTGACCAGTCCAGGAAATATGTGCTGTGAGTCCAACATGTTCCGAGCTTTTGATTCAAATTGGCAAAAGCCCAGTTTTGCAGACAACTGACAAACGTCTTCAATATGTGAAACTGAGTCGACTGTATAACTTGTGGGTAAAGTTAGTCTAAGATGCTTCTGTCACTGAAATGAATCAGACGGGACAAAGTCCGGTATCGCGCCTCCAGAATGACCATGTATTAAGTGTGTAAACAATCAGTCCACCAGCACTTGTGAAACTGCCACAGACCTCCATCTTCCATGAAATCATTCTGCCAGAAAACAAAAGACACAGCTGAGCCATGAGTGTAAATTTAAAGTCCCTACAGTAATTGTGGCAACTTATAAAATAAAACGCTTTATAGTAATAGTTCCTTACTTGACACACACCTTTTGAAGGAGACAGTAGAGAGTTCCAGTTTAGGTGCTATCAAATAAAACTTTTTTAAAAAATGTGTTATATTGTCCCGTTCAACAGTCAACTTTGGCTGAAAAGAAACATCGGGGGACATTTTAATGAACATTTAAAGATTAAAAAAGGTGAATAATTTAAGTTGAAAGGCTTCCTGATTGACACAGATGTCAGTTTTAGACAAATCCTCCACGCGAGTTCTTCCCGCTGAGGGCAGAAAGACAGACTGGAAGGTCATTTGGGGAACTCTGTGGAGCGGCCGACACCTTTGGGAAGGTTCGGCTCTTTCGACGGTGTACATCCAGAGTGCACTGGTTTCAGGGGGAGGTGGGGGTTCTGGTACGTTGGCGGCAGGTGAGCAGATTTGGTGGGCTGCGGAGCGGCCGGCTGAGGCTCTTTGGGAGGCGTTGCCGGCCTCTGGAACTCTGGTTCTTCAGTCTTGGCCACCCCGCCGTGGGTGCTGTCCCCCTGTGGACGGGCGCAGGGGGTGACGGTGGCGTCGGGCCTGGCGGGGGAGGAGAAGGAGACCCGGCCTGAGGTGGGGCTGAGATCATTCGGCCGCTGCTCCTCCTCCGTGGCCTTCTCCTCCAGGTGGTACTGTTTGAGGCGGATGTGCCAGGCCAGGCTGCAGACCGCGGACACCGTCTTAAACTGGTGGATGACGTTCCTCGGGATGAAGTAAATGTCGTCATCACAGAGCTGGACACGGACGTAGTGGATGCCCTCCCTCCTCAGCTGGTTGAGCTTGGCATCGTCCACCCACTGGACACACTGCAGGAAGAGACACAGTGGTTTCACATGTGAAGCAGTATATGTTACCTTGTTTAGTAATCTTACAAAGAGATGTGTGACGCAGACCCACATCAGACCCACCAGACCCACAAAATCACAATTAGGTCTACTGCAATTCTCAAAACATTTTAAACTGAATATTGTTGTGCTGCAGAAACTTAAGAAAATATATTTGTTTGGTACAGATCCTCACAAAAATCACACCATTAACCTTTTTTATGTTTTTTTATTTATTTATTTATTTATTTTTAGCAAAAATCAGAATAATAATGTAAAAATGATCATTCCCTCTAATATTACAAATCATATTGCAGTAAAAATAATCGCAATCAATCACAAACCTCAATCAAAATTTTAAATCAGCAGAGATGCTGCTTGAAAAGCTCATAATACTAACAAGCACCTTACCGGTTATTTATGTATGTATTTGTTTGTCTTTATGTTGAAGTGGTCATTTCTGGGAGATGAATGATTAATAGTTAATGATTGTAAATTAAGTTTTGCTCTCTCTGCTCAACACTGAACCATTTCAGTGGCCGTGAATCCTACATGTTAGGCCGGCTGACGTTTTCAACAAATGTTCACACTTTGTTTTGGACTGTTGGTGATGAAATAAAAGATCCAATCAAAACTGTTCTACTAAAATCTAATAAATATTTCTTTCAGCCATACTTGATACTAATTTTAGGTTCTGTTGTGTACTTATTTTTGCTTTGTTATCTTAAAGCTATAATATGTGACATTTCTGCTTCAAAAAGTCTAAAAATGCTGGACTTAGGTTATATATTTTGTTGAGTTGTGCACTTAGATTATCGCAAATGTTTCCAACAGCGATCAATCACAAACAAACCCGTAATTTATTCATGGCAGCGGTGTTTCCTGCTAGTTTCTAGTTGCCGTAACTTTTGTGAAAACACAGAATACGTCAGAGAGCGAGGAAGGAAGTCGGTGAAGATAACTAAACATGACGTGAATAAAACTTTGATCATACTTCGTACATCAACATGATTTCTGTGTTATCAGATTTTCATCAGATATGGTGGTTGCTTAAAAGTGAAGATAACAAGTCCCATGATCCCACGCTACTTCACGACGTCATCAAACTACGTCTTTGTTGTTGTTTTAATGTGAGAGAGACCCCTCGTGGCAGAATTTACATATTGTGCATTTAAATCACATTACAAGTAAAAAAACGTTTCACTCAGTTCTGCAGCTTTTCACTCTGGATCTCTGCAGAAGATCTTTGGCCTGATATGACCCCGATCGTAATGGATTATGTCTGAAAGGTCCAGTTCTCACCTGAGACACGGGGGGCTCATACAGATCCAGCTGCAGACTGTGGACAACGTCATTGAAGTCCCCAGCTTGGAAACACACAACATCTTTGGTTATCCGAGGTCGATTATTCCTGCAACACATTACAAAAAAAAACAACACACAGACAGGTTAGCACTCCTTCATCATCACGTACCATTGCGTCATTACCAGCACCGGCACTTAAAGCAAATCAAAAGACGCTCACCATTCTCCAAAGTGCACCGCCTTCAGGACCCCCACAGCGGCCGTGCTCTGCCAGTCAAAACTCTGGCCGACGTGGTCAGCGTGAGCTTTGGTCCGGTCCTCAAACAGAACCTCTCTGGGTTCGCTGGCCCTCGGCAGGTAGTGTAGATTTTTGACCTCATTCATGGACCTACGCACGCACAAAAAAAATAAAAATCGGAGGGGATAGAGGAAGGATGAGGAGAGGATTACAGTCTGCACTTTCACAATCAGGCCAAAACTCAAACAATACTTTCTCTATCACATGAATATGGATTTCTGATTTGCTCTGTTTATGCTTTCAAGACATCAAACAACAGCCATGATGGCCACATGACACATCATAATATACAATTCCACAAATTCAAAAAGAGAAGATTTCAAAACATTAATTTCCACGACTGCAGCATCTTTTTACGTTGGGTGTTCCCGCTCTTAACTGCCACACATTTTCAATAAGAGAGAAGAGAGAACACAACATATCACCTTCAGACAACCAAAATAAATCAGGGGGTTTTTCAACTGGATTTTTCTCCTCACATGTTTCCTGTGCAGCTGGGGTTTTACCTGCGTCTTTTGAAAGGCGACTTGGGCATGTCGGCGGTGGGAACCATTTGTTCTCCAGGTCGCACCCACATGATCGGTCCATCGTCACTCTGAGAGCGACAGTCCAGCTTCAGGCTGGAGAGACTTCCCCACGGCAGGGTCATCTGTCAACGCGCACAAACACACACAGCTGTGAGCTTTAGCTTCATGGCATTCAGGCACATTTAACCCACTTAACCTGATGTGTGTCATTTTCTTATAACCATTAGTAAAACATGTTGTTTACTGTGTGCTGATAAAACCTGGAACTGTAGGCTTGTGATGCAACTGATGAAAAACTTAAAGCTACTACAAGGAACTTGTTTTGAGTAGCGTTTCCTCCTTTACTACCGCAAATTTATCTGAAAGCATCATGAGTCACTGTGTTTATAGTCTCCTTAACTTATGTAGGTCACACAGAGCTATAAGTAATAAACAGACTATTTCATAACCAGTTAAACCTTATTGTAGTACTGTAGCTTTAATTACAAGCTACCATATTAGGACAAAACACTGTATGTGATTTAGTTTGTTTTTACATATTTTTTTTATACAAAGTACGACAGATTAAACAGATGTTACAGCAATAACGATGCATCAGCAATTAAGTTTTTATAAAGTGTGGTGCTTGTACTTCTTAATGAGCTTCTGGAGGGAAACATACTGTGTTTAGCATATTAAGTGGTTCTTGCCCGAGGTCTAGAGGAGGATGCACAGGTTCTGGATGCACTACGGCAGAAACATACGGTTCCCGCTGTGACTGCTGTGGCGCCGTGGGCCAGCACGCAAGGCTTTATCACTCCTGAAGTTAGAGGACAGACTTTTTCCCCTGATACGGCCCTTAGGATATAGATAAAAATGATTAAAAAAAATTATCTTCCTCTGACCTTGAGGAAGGGCGACTCCTCCAGCATGTCCAGGAACTCTGGGAAATAGTCTCCAACTTCCTCGTCCACGGCTCCCACCAAGCTGATCTGCCTCATGGGTCCGGACCGATACGTTCCTGAACAGTACGTCCGGCTCACCTGGAACAGGAGAAGCAGCTCATGTCATTCAGCGTGTCCCATTCAATAACAGACTATAATAGACCTTTTTCATGGCAGTCAATCTGATATGAAATCGTGCTGTACACCCAGGTGTTAACACAGTGATGCTAATTAACGCTTTGATCCATTTAGGTCAAACAAACTGCTGTGCAAAAGGTCTAATATGTTGAATCTCAAAGTGAGGGCTAAAATAAAATGATTGCCATTATGCTTATTACTACACCATTTAAGGTAAAATAACAAATTTAATTTCAAAATCTTATTTATTCTTTATTCTCTCCTCTCTGTTTGTACCTTAACTGTGCTCTACTGACAGTCACACAATAGTTCTGTCGAAGCGTTCTCAAGATATTGTGTTCATGAGAATGAGACGGAGGGACTTTAGGTCACAAGGACCTTGAACTTTGATCTTTGAGGACCAAAATCTAATCAGTTATTCCTGGAGTTTGAACCAAGTTTGAAGAAATTCCATCAGAGCGTTCTTAAGATGCTGAGTTTACAAGAATGGGACGGACAGACTTATGTACGGACGGACAACTCAAAAAACAACGGTCGTTGCCGGCGTCGAGGTATAAAAATTGACACATTTTTACAAAGAATAAGACCAAAAGCAAAAAAAAATCTGAAGAACTTCTGAGTCCTGGCCAAGTTGTACTTGAAAGTATGATGCAGCATACACAAAGTATGGATTTACCATTGCACGTGAGAATGGCAATGAATGACAATGAGTTGTGGGTCAACCCTCATAACACTATTTGTTGTAGTATTGTCAATAGAATTTTAAAGACAGACTATTTGGGAGTCCTCTGCATGGAAAAGTTTGGGAACAGCTGTCTTACTGTACAGTTTTTCTGCTTAGTCCACAAAAAAACGAATCTTAATCAGTTTTTTTCTTGTATGAATGTTTTGAGTACTTAGCTTTGTCACTTTTCCAGTGTGAACACTATGCATAAACAAAACCTGTGCAGATTTATTAAGTAGCATGTAAATGGGACACAGCTCTCGCCAGCTGTTGGCTGCATCAGCCTCCGTTGTACAAGATATAATTGCTAATGCTATTCTGAAACTTCCTCATCATGTTCTACTTCAAGCAAGACTGCAGAAATTACTGCTCCGCTGAAGCAGGATGTCTTACAATATTTCTTTTTTTTTTTTCTGACATACAGTAATCCTTCAAGCTACAGCGCAGATTTTGCACCCTCATACCTCAGGTTAATGGCTGTGCAGAGGCTGCAGCAGCAGCAGCACATCATGCCTGACGGATGCTTTTTACTCTGTGAGGAGAATCTCTTACCCATCACCTGGCAGCATGTGTGGCCTCACCTCACCTCACATCAACATTCAAATAAAATGTGAGAATCCACACACAGTCACACTGATGGATTCCTTACATGCTTCAGAGTGTATCTGTGTATCCACAGTTCTATTATATGTAGATTTCTTTTCTTCTTTTTTTTTTTTTTAACAGAGGAGGTTCTGAGGCTTCATAAATCTGCAGAACGTTTTTATCCCGGTACGTGAACACTGCTGTGATTATAATATGTTACAGCCTGAACAGCACTGACCCAGTAAAGCGCAGTAGATAACAAAGCATTTAATATCTCATCCTGCTCTCAAGCATCAGCTCATTCTTTGCACTCTCCGGTGGTGAAATAATCAAACTGGGTCTAGTTTCCCTGAATAAACTGAAAAGCGCCGAGCTCCTCCGCAGATCTAACATCAAACACAGATCCTGGCTCATTGTTTCTCCGTCTCCATCATCACGGAACAAAAGTGACTTCATTAAATCTGTCTAAGAACAGGGACGGTTTGGCATCGGCGCAGGTTTTAAGACTAAACAACAGTGTACTTTGGACTGAATCAACTACTAGATGGTAAACATGTACCTGAGCACATTGCTGTAGCGGCACTTTTCGCTCGCTGTGTCTTTCTGCAACATTGTCAAGGTATAAACTGCACAGCAGGGGACATATGTTTTTTTTGTCCTTAACTCTATTTGCAGTCTGCAAATAGACCTTTTTCACAGCAGACATTTTGACATGAAAATAACAGGGTAATCATCGCTGGTGTACTGATTCAGGTTCTGTTCATTCAGGGTGCAAATGTTGTGCATGTTGCCTCACTGCACTAAAAGGAATGGGACCTTGGCCTATGTTGAAAAATGTCAATTGTTTTTTTGTTTTTTGTTTTTTACATATACCATCTCAACTATTATACGAGGATCTAGTTTACTAATTTATAGTTTAAAATCTATAATGTTTTGTATCAGATTTTATCTTCAAAGTGTCTCTGTTGTGCCTCTCACATCTCAACGTGTGGTCTAATTATGCCACAGTGAAGTTTAATAAAACACAGTTTCTATGTGAGGGGAAACTACTCTGTGACTCTGCCCTCTTGTCTACTTTACCAGCTATCTGAACAATAATTTAACACTTATTGGACTGGACACAATATTTTATCACTTGGACCAGTGTTCAAATGATCAGTCCAGTTAATGATAGGCCTAAATAATTTTGACAAAATGTAACTGATTTTTTTTTCTGATATGATTTGCAATATTAGAGGGAATCATCATTTTTACGTCCTTATGCTCATTTTCATTGAAAAACGTGTTCATGGTGTGATTTTTGCAGGAATCTGCGCCAAACAGAGACGTCCTCTTCAGTCTGAAGAATATGACGTGTAGGCCAGGACATCTCTGCAGCACTACAATATCTAATTTAAGATGGTATTTTGAAACACATTTTGCCTTTAACAAATACTGTAATTTAAAATAGCAGCAGACCATACGAAGATTTCAATAAAATTCAAATTAACTGTTCAGCCCTAATGATGAGAAATTAAACAGCAATGATTGTGACAATTGGTTAAATATTTTAAGTTATTTTTGAGGCAAAAACATTAAAGTTTTCTGTTCACATCTAAAATGTGAATATTTATTCTTTATTCTTAAATCAATACAATGTAGTAATGAAATATTTTTCGAGGAAATATTTTATCGCTACACAGATGCAAAGTATTCATCTTTTATTATATAAATTACTATAAATATTCCAAATGAAACTTTTTGGTTCTAGAATAATTAAATCAATTACTTTATTTTTCTGGTGATGTCAGCAGAGATCAGAGGTCAGAGGTCAGTGTGGCTGGAAGGTTGTGTTGGTTAGTCTGTCTGCTTAACAATCCCATTTTGCTGCACTAAAAATTATTTTATTAGACAAAACAGATGTTGACAAACTTTTCTTTTAACTTGCAGTTGAAAAATAAATTGCATTGTCATTGCAATACTCAGCAAATCAAAAAATGTCTAAAATCAAAATAATATTGTATCATAACTTCAGTATTATGATAATATTGTATCATATGGCCTCTGGTGATTCCCACCCTTGGGATTTTTCACCATTTCCTACCATTTTATAGACTAATAAAATCAATTAATTGATAAAATAATTGCAGATTAATTAATAATGAAAATAATCCTTAGTTGCAGCCCTAATTTAAACCAAAATCACAAAAGAAACTCGGCTGATTTAGTTGATCAAGGCAACACCAAATGACCACATCAGAGGTGGTGATCGATGAATTCGGCTGTGATAAAAGTGCAGGATTTTGTTGAGTGCATCGCAAAAGCTTTTGCAAAAACCAGGAAACCTCTTTCCACATACCTGAGAGTGAAAGTTGGCAATGGTGGTGGTCTCAATGTCTTTCTTGCCCATTAACTCCATCTTGACTGGTGTGTTGGGGAAGTTGAAGGCAAAGTAGTCCAGGAAGTCAGGCAGGTAGGAGGCTGCACTGTGCACCACTGCCAGGGCGTAGCAGGCTGCGCCCCTGGGCTTCTCAGCAAAGGCCAACTCCAGAAACTCATGGGCGAAGCACTCCATCTGAGCCGGGTTGAGACAGGCTAACTCATCAGCGTAGGCATGCAGAACTAATCCCCCACCGTTGGCCTGCTGCTCCTCATGCATGAAGCGTCCACACCAGGTGCCAGTCTGGAGGCAGGAGCTGCGGATAGAGTGGTCTTGGTGGGAGAGGAAGGGGACGTGTCCCAGTTTGAGAGCGTGGAGGTAGGGTTGTTGGTTGTCGACGGCGTCTCTGCCGGGCTGGCGATTGCTTTCGTGTTTCACGGTGCCGGGCAGAGACAAATCGGGGCTAACGGGCAGAGTGAGATCTGCGCCAAGTCCTGCACATACAGTCTGAACTGCTTTGTTGTGCAAGTGTCGGACCTTCTTCACACGGTGCTCCTCCTCACGGTGCTTCTTCTTCTTCTTTTTCTTCTTCAGGAGATACTCCTCCAGTGTTAGAGACTTGACGTTCTCATTGTGGGGCCTCGGCTCTACAGGTACAAGAATAAGTGAAAGTCAGAGGGGCAGCAAGGTACATGTAGAGAGTGGGGGGCAAACTGCATGTATGTATCCTCTGGCCTGTAGTGCTATTTATCCATTCAGACTGTTTTGGTGTGAGTTACAGAGTTTTGGAGATATCAGCTGTAGAGATCTGACTTCTCTCCAACTAAATGAGACTAGATGGCACTCGGCTTGTGGTGCTCGAAGGACCAAAAAAAAAATATTTGAAAAATTCAACACCAGTGTCTGTTTACATAAATTATGACCCGGTTACTTAAGATAATCCACAGACCTTATTGTGAGCAGTTTCACTTACAAACTACTCAATTTCTTCAGTAGATACGACTGCAGAAAGAAAGTAGTTCCAACACATCCTACTGTAGAAAGACAATAGTAAAATGCACCACAGGTAACAGGAAAATATGTCTGTTTGCAATGTTTAAAGGAACGAACTGTCTTTGAGTGTCCTGAAAAGTGCTACACAAGTATAATGTATTATTATAATTATAATTATTATTTTCAGAACACTTCAGACCTTATAAACATGAGCTGTTTTATCTCAATGTCTTTGGACTTAAAATGATGAGTTGAATATTCATGCAGGGTTCAATCAACTCATTAAACAAGTGGAACTAAGTAGCTAAGTTCTTTGTTATTCTGGTGAAATTAAGAACTGACTTTGCTAACTGAGAACATGTAAAAAGAAGATTTATTTTGTTTTGTTATGTAATTTTGTTGGGCCAATATATGAGCTGACCAATAAATTGGCCCAATTTTATATTAGTCAGATATTAGTCAGCACTGCATTAAAAAAATCCACAAAATCGTATTGAAGAACACCACATGGGCTCGGGAACACTTTGGAAAACTGCTGTAAACAGTTTGTTTCTGCATCTGCAAATGCAAGTTAAGACTCGACCATGCAAAGAGAAAGACATACATCAACAACATCCAGAAACGCTGCTGACTTCTCTGAGGCCCGAGCTCATCTGAGATGGACTGACGCAAAGTGGAAAAATGTGCTGTGGTCTGACGAGTCCACATTTCAGATTGTTTTTGGAAATCATGGACATCAAGTCCTCCGGGCTAAAGAGGAAAAGGACCATCCAGATTGTTACCAGTGCCAACTTCCAAAGCCAGCATATGTGATGGTATGGGGGGGGTGTTCGTGCCCATGGCATCATGACTAATTGTCACTTTTGTGAAGGCCCCATTAATGTCATCCACACAACATCTTTTCCAGAGACGTCCCTGCTTATTTTAGCGAGACGATGCCAAGACACAGTTTGCATGTGTTACAACAGTGTGGCTCCATAGTAAAAGAGTTCAGATACTAGACTGACCTGCCTGCAGTTCAGACCTGTCTCCCATTTAAAATGTGTGAAGCATTATGAAGCATTAAATATGACAACAGAGACCTTGGACTCTTAAGCACCTGAAGTCAAATATCAAGCAAGAATGAGAATTTTTTTCACTTTCAAAACTTCAACAACTAGTTCCCAAACTCTTACTGAGTGTTATTAAAAGAAAAGGTGATGTATCACAGCGGTAAATATCCTGTATTTGTACTGTATTCAACTGTATAGGTCAAACAGTTTTTGCAAATAACTGCAGCCTGTTTTTATTTTACGTTTTACACAATGTCCTAACTATTTTAGATTTTCGGTTGTTGGATAGGCCAACTCCCCTTTTGTGTAGTTTTGCATATAAGAAATTAACTTAAGCAGTGTTTCCCCTATCCTGGTCCTCAGGGCTCACTGCCCTGCATGTTTTGGGTGTTTCCCTGCTCCAACACACCTGATTCAAATGATCAGCTCATCATGAAGCCCCTGCAGAAGCCCGATAACGAGCTGATCATTAGAATCAGGTGTGTTGGAGCAGGGAAACACCTAAAACATGGAGGACACTGAGGACCAGGGTAGGGGAAACACTGTTAAGAATTGCAATATTATGTTTTGCGATACTGTATATATTTCAAAAACACTGCATTATGATATTGTGATACAAAATAAGATTTAAAAATAACAATGCATCATCTGGCTTATAGCGTGCAATATCATAATATATTGAACCGTAACGCCTGTATCGCAGCAAGTATCGTATCGCCACATTCGTGCTGGTACACAGCCCTACTTTTGTTTGCAGAAATGTAATAAAACTCACCCTTCTTTTTCTTCAGCTCGGCGTGCTTCACATTCGCCTCGGTATTCTCCTTCTTGAGCTTCAGTTTCAGGTCTTTATCTCGGTGTTTCTCCTTGATTTCCTGGGGCTTGGCCTTGACCATTTTGAGAGGCGTGAATGTGAAGAGCGCAGGTGGCTCTGAGGGCACAGCTCGCTTCTTCTGCAGCTGCTCCGGCACCTTCCGCGGAGGAGGAGGTGGTGGAGGAGCAGCAGCAGGCGGAGCAGGAGGAGGTAAACCCGGCTGCAGGCTCTTCTTCGTGCCGTTGGTGAGGCTGTGGTTATGGTGGTGGTGGTTGTGATGGTGGTGGTGGCTGTGTTTGTGGCTGTGCAGGACATGTTTACCTGCGCTGAAGTTGAGGGGTTTGGGGCTCTGCTGCAGCTGATGCGGCGGCTGATGCTGCTGCTGGTTGTGGAGGCTCCGGTGGTGCTCAGCGTGTTGGTGGTGATGGAGCTTCACTTTCTTCGCCTCTTTCTCCCGTTTGTCAGCTGACGGCGACAGCTCCCTCTTCTTCTTCTTCTCCTTCCTCTCTTTGATGAACCTATCCAGACTCTCCCTCAGCCTTTCTTCTTCTACTTTCGCACGGAGCAAGTCGACTGGAGCTGCCATCTTTGCACGTACAGTACATTTAAAGGACTCACGGACTCTACTGCGCAGGTCCGCGAAATATTGTAGTCCTCCTGCCGTTAATTTGTAGTTTATTTATATGTTTGGGCTCTTCTGCGCACGCGTAACGCAGGCAGCTGCGGGATATGTAGTTTGTCGATGTTGCAAAGCTGCATGGGAGTTGGAGTTGATACTGTGGTGAATGCGTGCTGCCCCGCACGCACTCACTTCTGCTCAGCTGACGTCATGGTTAATTTAATCACAGCCACGAGAGGCAGTGCTCCACTCAGACAGTATGTTCTCACCACAGAGAGGCAGAACTGACTGCTATAGAGAACAAGATGATTCATAGACTTGGAGAAGGGAGTTAAAGGGTGAATTCACAGTTTTTAAAAATATTTCTTAAAACTCTGAACTCTTGAGTTTAAACGTTGGTTCAAATAGTCTCACATGTGTGACACCAAATACACTTTAGGGAGGCTGGATTATGTAATCAGAGGTAACTGTATCCCATTACAGCTGCATTAAAAAAAAAGAAAAGAAACAATCATATTACAGAAACATGCTCTAAAAATGAGGATTATTAGGAGCATTACAAGTTTAAAATAAAGCACAGTGCACAAAGTGAAAAAATGCTTAACTGAGTGGAAAATTTGCCATTTTTTCAATCAATCAATAAATTGTACACAATAAGAGAAGGAACAGTTTAGAGCTGAAAACTTAGAGCTACAATGATTAATCTGTTATTAATCAACTATGAAATGAATCTGCGTCTATCTTGAAAATCGATTAATCGTCATTTTGAGTAGTTACTAAATTTTTAAAAAGTCCAAATTCTCTGATTTCAGCTTCTTTAATGTGAATATTTTGTGGTTTCTTTACTCCGCTCTGACACTAAACTGAATATCTTTGAAATTTTGGACAAAACAAGACATTATAGGATGTCATCTTGAGATCTGATCAACATTTTTCATCATTTTCTGACATCTCATGGACCAAACAACTCATTGTTTAATTGAGAAAATAATCAACAAATAATGGATAATGAAAATAATTGTTAGTTACAGCACTAAAAACATATTAGGCTAAACAATTTCAACATATTTTATACTGATGTAATCCAAAAGTAAAATAAAAGTAAAAGTAATCAAGTTACATTACTTTAATGATATGAGATTAGGTTACTGACTACACTTTCTAATGGGTAATTATTATCTGTATCGGAACTCTTGTTTGAGTTAAAATACTAATCCCATGTAGAGTAAAATACAACTCTCACCTCGAGTTAATTTTTATGTGAATAATTTCATAGACTTAACTGTCAAAAATGAAAAGAAAACAGTAGTAGTGAGAAATATGTTTCAGAGTTAACATTTCAAAACCCTAAAGGGGTTTTAGGTAAAAATGAAGACAAAAAACTATAAATTATTACAAGTAATTAAATAAGTTTCTGTGCTTAACAACGGACATAAACAATGAATGGACTAAGTAGTATTTATAATAAAAAATGCTGATCTTCTAATAAACAATGTAACACTCAAAGTTTAAATGTTATCAGATTAATTAAATAAAGTCAAAAAATGTTGAGCCGCCGATTGAACAGATTTGCACCACCGTTAGAAACCAACATCAACTCTTTACTGTTACTGGAGGAATCTAACAAGGCTGATGTGTGTTTACGGATAAGTCATTCTCAAACTGAGGTCCTGTGTACAATAATTAATTCTGTTTGTTTACACTGGTCATTAGGAAATCTCTTCCTAACGTGCTTTCAGTGAGAGACAAAATCCACAGTCCTTTTTCTGAGCAAAAATAAGTGTATAAATTTATCTGAAGTTAATACGAGGCTTCAGAAGTCTGAGTTAGACAAATAAAGTGGGTATTTTCCCGAGTTACAGTCTTCTTAGTACAAAATTCCCCACTTTATGTTGTTGTCCCTCCATCACAGCCAAACACTGATCGACTCAGACTGATCAAACCTCATATTAGCTTCAGATTTTTCTTTAAAAAGAAACATAAAACATTTCTCAGTCAAATCTCAAACCTCCCATATGAAGCCCGATGTGGCTTATGATTTATGAACGACCCCCCAATCAGTGATGATCATAAATCAATTTGTTGGATTTTCAAGTAATATTTTCAGAAAAATAATTACTTGAGTCACACTGGTTCTCTCTCGAGATGCCCAGTTTTCACAGTTATTGTCTCAAGGTTACTCCTATTAGCATATTTAGCAGAGATATTTTTAATTCATCTGAAAAAGTGTTACTTATTAAAAGTTGGGTTGATCATATTCCACAGAAAAGGGATCATATTCACTTCAGATAAATGTTGGAATGTATTTATGCACAGAACGAGGACTGCAGATTTTATTCCTCATTACACACATTGGCAGTTCATCAGGAGAGCCAATATGGAGGAGAAGAATGATTACAACAAGCAAAACTAGTTTCACTGCACGTACAGTATGAGGACCTGACTTTTGTTTTAACTCTCATCTGACCAACATATTTGCCATACTGGGATTACTGACCAGAGTCCTTGAGGACCCCAAGAATAAACCATAAGAAACAACCATCATAGCAAAATGTAACTTATTTCTTCCTAAAACATTATTAGTGACGTACTTAATGTCACCTGAAGAAAAAGAAAACTGATTATT
>JAJHUR010077904.1:0-10969 GCA_027495735.1 Lutjanus campechanus | reverse complement strand
CATCTAGTGGTGGAATATTGCTTTAAGGAGTTTCTCTCTCTCTCTCTCTCTCTCTCTCTCTCTCTCTCTCTCTCTCTCTCTCTCTCTCTCTCTCTCTCACACACACACAGAAGTGATTACATGATCCCCTCCATGCTTAATGTACAGATGTATCACTGCCTCTTCATGCTTGTTATGTTGGCAGATTTTTTTTTTTTTTTTTTTTAAAGTTTTTTTTTTGGCCATTTTGCCTTTATTAGATAGAACAGCTTCGAGAGTGGACAGGAAACGGGGCAGAGAGAGGGGATGACACACAGCAAAGGGCCGAAGGCGGGAGTCGAACCTGCGGCCGCTGCAGAGGACTACAGCCTCAGTACATGGGGCAGACGCTCTACCAACTGAGCTAAACCTCCGCCCCTTATGTTGGCAGATTTGACCAAACTGACAAAGACTCAAACTAAACGTATTTCCTGCATATTTTTGTTTAATTTTAGTTAGTTTTGTAAGTACACAATATCATTTCAGGTTGTTTTCTTTTTTTAAAGTCTAGTTTTCATTTTTATTTCAGTTACATTAAATGATTTTTTACACATTATTTAGTCTTGTTAGTGTTTCCTTTTAACAGTCTCAAAACGATTATCAAAGGAAGGCCGTCCTGGAACTCCAAAAAATAAATGGTAGTGATAGAATACAGAAACTGAACCAAAGGGAGGCCTTTTGGTTTTATGAATTGGATGCTTTGAAATATTCGTGTCTCAATGAAGATAAAGATTTTACACATTTCCTGTAGAGATTTTTAGTTTTGTTCATTTTCCTTTTCCTTTTAGGCTGTGAGGAAAACAGGGAAACCTTTATAAAGAAAATAATCCTTGTTTAAAACATATATGGGTTATTTTCTTTCCTCTTTTTTCCCTGTGTTTCCCCGTGTGTCATATTTGTGTCTCATGAGGTTCACCTGTTGTGATTATCTGTGTCATGTGATTGCCTCCCATTGGCTGGTCCTATCATATAGGTGCAGCTACACCTCTGTTTGCTTGTTTAAAAGCCCTATGAAGACATGTAGTGCATTTCCTTTCTTTGTATTATCATGTTTTCCCTCCATTTTCCAAGAACACCCGACACATTGTTCATCCACGGTTGATCATCTTTCTTCTTTTTCTCAAACATGACAAGCGATTGCCATGTTTTTTATTGATGGAAACATGATGCACGCACCTCCTGTATTTAAGCTCGAATTACGAAAATCAATAAGTTGAAAATTCCTGGAGCGTGACCCTGAAATGAGGGAGTCTTCATCACACATGATGTGGAGGAGTTTGAACAAGTGCGGAGAGAGATCACAGGGTGAGAAAATGAAACATGGAAAGTGAGGGCCAGCTCTTTGATTTACCTCTCTCTCCCCCTCTTTCTTGTCGTCCTCCTCCTCCTTTTCTTGCGCGCGCTCCTTTACTTTGCCAGTTCAAAGCGAATCCTAAGAACCCTGCCTCACCCATGTCTGTCTGCGTTTGTTTGATCTTCATACCCACACACACACATATACGCACACTTAAACACATGCCCACATATCCACCAACTGAAGGGGGACACCACTCGTGAAACACACACTGACTTACAAAGACACACACACGGTGCATTATTCATAGAGAACAGTAAACACAGATTTTCCATTATTTATAGTTTGATGTGTCATTATGTAAGGCTCTATATCTGTTGTCTTGCTTTTGCCTCCTTGTCTTACGTCTCCATGTGTCAGGCCATGTGCCCCCGACAGATCCTCCACCTCATGCCTTCCTGTTACACATAAAAGCCTCATCACAATGCAGCGTGCATGCGGTGTACCGTGCATTAATGTGCCGAGCACGTGGACTCTTGTCATGGTTTTTGTCCCCTCGCTCCGTTCTGACGTGTGTGTGTGTGTGTGTGTTTGTGCGTCTGCAAATTCATTAAACAGGAAGTTGGCCTCATAATTAATTTCCTGTCTTAACGTCAGGAAGATGGATGAGGATGATTAGGTATAACAGAGACAAATGCAACAAAGCAGATAGCAGAGGATTTGGCTTTCTTTTGTGAAATTGCCTCCAGTAGATGGATCACTGTGGGGACTGTGGACTTTCAACAGATAAAAAAGTCATTTTCTATATTAAAGGAGCAATATGTAACAATTGTGCATCTAAAAATAAGTTCTGCAGTCCAAATAGCAAGTTGGAGGCATACGCAGTATATTAAATAGGTCGAAATCCTATCTATTATATAATCTTGAGGAAGGCCAGGCAGGCTGAAGGAACACTGCAGGAGCACAAGACGAGTGCAAAATTATAATTTGGCAATGACAAGCAATGACGAGTCCCACACTGTGAGTTGATCAGCTGTTTAAAACCGTAAAGCAAAGGTCATTACCCTGAAAACAAAAGCCCCACTTTTCTGAAAATACTCTGGAGTAGAATTCCACAACTGCCTGCCTCACTAACTCCTTCAAAGGAGAAATCTGTACTATATTCACTGTAATACAACTTAAAATGACCGTGATACGTCATCAGAGGTCAAGAAAACGTGTTAAGTTGAAATACTGTTTCCCCCCCTTTGAAAATTCTATTCCGGGCTGGAATATCAGAGTTCAATGCTGAATGTTCTCCAAATGAGTGAGTGTCTGTTTCTGTAAGAAATCATTAATAATCTTTTAGAAGGAGTGGATGTTTAAAGCTGAGCAATATGTGAATGGAGTCTGGCGGGCGGTCACTGAACTCCAGCTCCAGAGTGTGTATTTTCAGAGCAGTGGGCTTATGTTTTCAGGACAACAGGCTTAACTTTACATTGACAGACAACTGACCAAGTTATAGATAGTTGATCAACTGTAATTGTAGGACTCATCGTCACTTGTTATTGTCAATTGTTGCACGCGCCTTCCACTCCTGCAGCCTGCCTGAGCTTCCACAAGTCTGGGGAGGAAGGGGTAGGGGCTGGACCGTATGTATATGGAGTAGGATTTCAACCTATTTAATGTACTGTCTATGGCTCCGACCTGCTATTTAAACTTGAACATTTGCTACATTATGCTCCTTTAACATATTGCTCAATTTACCATTATAAACAACTTCTCCTTCTAAAAAATTATTGATTTCTTTCGACTCATAAACAGTCACTTACTCATTCTGTGAACATTTGGCCTTAATTTGAACTCAAACTAATGTGAAACATCATCCCATCCAGAAGAAGAAATTTCAGAGGACACCATGGCCGTAGCATTGCTGTCAGAAGTGAGTATTTCAGCTTAGTATGTTTCCTTCATTTCTGATGACCTATCGTGGCCATTTTACAGTAAACATATGACATATTTCTCCTTTAAACACAGCAATAAGCAGGAAATATAGTAAGCAAGCACATTCTCTGCATTATTCAGTCATGCAAATGTTAAGAATACACAAATTCTCATGTGATGCGGTGATTTGTAATTTGAAGGCTGCTACACAACTATTGCATAACATGTGACACATATAGTATGAGCATATGAAGGCTGTGACACCATGTGCTCACTCCGCGCACATGACTCTGTCAGAGTGCGTCATTTTGCCTAAAACTAAATCCCTCCACGTGTGTACATTGAACAGTAATGTCAGTTAGTAAATGAGACTTGTTGACTCTAATCGTGTTAACCCCAGAAAGCTTTATGCCCAATTTAGACTTTCTGTCCAAATACTGTAGATCCTTACATGCCAACGTGCACACAAACATCAATACAGGCACAAACACAACCGCCTGTGTGTGCATATGAATGGCTGCAAAGCTCACTGACAAACACAGCAAAAACGATATGGACAAACACACTATATACACACAATGCAAACACTAAAAGTTTCAGTACACAAAAATGCTAACATCATTATTCATTTCATCAGTAAAAGCACTGATTTGTCTATGTTATGTGTGTTTTTATCCAGTAAAATTCTAAAATACTCTGAAAAGAAGTATAAGCTACAAGTCTGCTGGGGTAGGCACTTTATCTTTGGCGTCATTGGGCAAAAGCTCTTTAATAACCTTTAAGTATATGGTAATTCAAGTGGTCTGAAAGAAAACCAGACTTCTGCTCCTCCACTTGGTTCAGTTTTCTGGCTTTAGAAAATCTACTCTGTGATGGGAGACTTGGCCAATCACAGGTGAGTAAGATTTTAGTAAAATTTTGGTATTTGACGACCCGTGAATGAGACTCAGCAATCAACTATCTGTCTCCAGAATCGCTCACTGCATCTTTAACTTACTCGCCATTCAGTCTGATTTATATTTAATACTTATGCATACGGGTGACATGGCTAAGTTTACCCTAAAACAGCACATCTGTACACATCTGTGTATTTCTACATGAAAAGTCATTACCAATATGCTGTTTAGGGTGATATGCAAATAGGGCAAACTGAATACAGGCAGCCTATGGCACTGCATCGTGTTTTCTTCATTGGAAGGGCACCCCGGTGGGCACTTTTGCATTGTTTTTTCAAACATACCTGTCCACCACTGCACCACATATTGAATAAGCAGTTGTGACTGGCCCAAAGAGATACATAGATGCATCCAGGACAAGCAGAAATTCTCGCTCGCAGCCATACAAATGAGTGTACTGGCACAGCGTCTCATGTGCAACACCCTCCCCAAAAGGCTAAGAATCAGCTCCAGTCAGCTTAGGAAACCCCCACGCATCAATAACACAGGTTAAAGAATGAGGTGAATGAATGAGTCAAGCGCACACTCGACTCAACACGCGCGTTTTAATAAACTGTGTGAATGCGACAGATGACACTCATGTCGTACCATCTTGTGTCGCCTCTCTATAAATGTGATCTTGCCACTGTGAGCCTGCATATCTGATTATGACAGACACTTTTATTAACACAAAACAACACATGCAAATTGATGAAATATGGCTTGAATGTCAACCATACACTTTGTGACTGATAATGACAGGAACACACACACACACACACACATACAGATGCTGACTTCATGTCCTACCTAACATTCAGAGGACACATAGGTTGCAAAAACATTACCAGCCACAGCGCCCCTTCCTCTTCTCTCTCCCTCCTCCTTCTTCTTTCCCACCTCCTCCTCTTCCTCCTGGTTGTCCTGTTGTATACGCAGCCATGCAGAGCGGTCTGTTGTGTAGGCAGAACTGCAGAGACTCACATCTTCCTTTTCCTTTTTTAGTTCTCTCCATCCATCTCCCCCTGTCATCTGTAGCTGAGCCGGTCTCTTCGGCACTCTCAGCCCACTGCAGGACACAACGTTAGCTCAGGGCCTGAGCTTTGACTTTGCTCATTACCTGTTTGCGTGTGTATGTGTGCATATTATGTGTGTGTGTTCTTTGCCTCATCTCCACACCACCCTCCTGTTCTTTCTTTCTCTGTCGCTCTGACTTTGCAGATCTCTTGAAGGTTACAGGCACCTTATGAACATGTAATTTTCAGCACTCCTCCAGGATTACTAGCAAGGATCATTTATTGAGTGTTTGGATGCATATGGCTGTGCACATGAATTGATCATTCGTTACACACCCCTCCCCCTCACCCAGTTATAGCTCAGCAACTGTAAATGGAGCGGCAGGGCTGTCAAGACAGAGTTTTGAAGGTGGTGTCAGACAGAATGCATTACACAGTCTTCATCTTCTCTATCGAAAGCTGCAATCATTGCCATATCTGGTTATCTAGTTTACTACATAAATCAGTAATCTAACCTGTCGTTATTTCCAAGGCCAAGGAGCACATCACAACTATTTTGTGGGGATACAAGTTATATAAAAAACAGCCAATGTGGCTATTCACACCCAGGTGTATATTGCCTAGCATGGCCAAGACAAGCACCCAGCCTCTTCATAGGTAAACCAGGGGGTCAGGTGTGAATAGCCAAATAGCTGCTGTGTAGCTATTCTCACCCAGGTGCAATTAGACACTTTGTAATTTGCAAAACTCCCAAACTGAAACCCTTAAGTGTAAAACTATAAAACTTAAAATTAATAGTTAAAATTAAAATAAGAAAGAACGAGAGAGAGAAAAGTACAGTAAGAGGATGCAGAAATATATTTCATAATTACTTATTTGCGAATAGTAAATCAACTTGATGATTTGGAGGTGCAACAATTGAACTGTTATGAAGTTAGAAAATGCGACACCTGAATGACAATGATTTAGTGACTTCTGGTGTAAACCACACCGACTTATGGTCTTCTATCCAAATACAGACACAGAGATACAGATTCAGATACAAATAATGATGTGCACTGCAACCATCAAGTGAATATTTAATATTTTCAACCAACCTCTGGAGCTAGTGCTAGCTAGCAAGCTACAGCTGATAAAATCTGTTTTTCTGTTTTCTTATCAGCTGGCAAAATTTGCTTTAATCTCCCTCTAAAACCAAGGATCCACCGTTTAAAAAATTACTAATAGTTTCAAATCTGACACTGTTATTGTAAATTGCATATGTGCTGTTAGAGAAGGGAAAGTGTGTGCGTTTGATAATATCTGACATCTGGTGATCTGGCCTGATATTGATTTTATAAAACTGTGACTCTGAGAGAAAATTCCAAAGGTCTATAACTGACAAAAACTCTTTAATTTGTAATCTGACTTTGTCTCTGTCTGTGATGCCCATGTCTCACCCTGTCTCTTACCACAGGTCCATCTGTCTCTTTCCAGTCCCGTCATGGCCTTAACCATGTGAGTGCAGCAGGGTGGTGCTGGGATTGGCAGGGCTGCAGCCAGTCAGCATCCACCGAGGTGATTCCCAGTCCTGCGGCCGGTCGATAATTGGGGCAAGCCTCGGCTGCACGACTGGTGTCGTGCGCTGCTTCGTGTCCGCAGCAAATGAGACAGGGGAGAGAGGGACAGGGAGGAGACGGGTAGGACGTAATTGAGTCATTAGTCCTTTACTGTAAGTGTCAGGGCAGGATGGGTGAGAGACACAGATAACAAAACATAGAGGGAAATGGCAATTTGTCCACGATGAGGCAGTGTTGTGAACCAGAAATGGAAACAAATGTCCTTTCTGATGCCTATGTTACCATGGCAACCAACAAATGACATATTGCTTTATTCTGTTTTTTTCACATGCACAATAAAGGGCCCGATGTTTCTTCACTCTCTTCTTTGATCTGGACATCAGACAGCAGTGTGAATGTATATATATATATATATATATATATGTATATATGTGTGTGTGTGTGTTGCATTTGTCAGGGGAGAACATGACATAAAAAGGCACAGATAAGACCAAGATGGAGTCAGCGGGGTGAGACAGAAGCCCCTGGAGAGATGGGAGAGCTGGATAGATGTGGCATTATCTAAATGGACAGAGATGGAGGGATGTTTAAGGACTTCAGGAGAGAGGGGGAAGACAAAGGATGCAAGGAAAGAAAACCTTTACCTCCTCCGTAAAGAGCACTGAAACGGATGGGAGAATGACGGAGGATGGAGGAGGCCTAGACATGGGAGAAGGTGGAGGAGGAGAAGGAGGAGGAGGAGGAGGAGGAGAAGAAAGGAAGAGGGTTCATGATCCATCTTCTAGCACCTGACACCGGATCAATACTCGCTGAACTATGGCAAAGCGACCGCATCTCTCTGCGTCTTTGCTCCCTATCTTGATCTTTTGGTCTCATTCATCTCTTCCCTCGATCTCCGTCTTTTCCCCTGTGCCGGTGCCTCTGACCTCCCTCACATCTTTCCAAACAGACGGGCAGGCTTCTATCCCTCGTCTGACATAGGTTTTTGAAGGCTGATGCTGATATGAGGAGGCTCAGTATTGCTACACCAAAGCTGCAGGTAGCTTCTTCTTTGTTTGTCATTCAGATCATTTTAACATTAAATACTCACTGTTTGTGCCATAATTTTATACCTGCCATCTTAAAAACGCTTCTGAAGGAACACGGTATTCAACTGAAAGCTACAGTTTTGAAGACTTTTTTTCTGACAACTTTTTACTTTTACTTCCTACATTTTTATCACAGATATCTGCACTTCCTTCTCCTTACATTTTCAAAACAGGATCCAAACTTCAGATTTAATGCAAGACAAACATAACGTAAAAAGATATAACAAGACAAAAAACGATAAAACAAGACTGAAAGGCAAAACAAAACAGACATAAAAGTGAGGCTCAGTTAGATTTGTACAGAAACAGCTAGTAGAAATGTTGTTTAGAGAGCAAATTTTTACTTTTATGTATAGTTTGAGCCTGTACTTTCTCACTTTTACTTGAGTAAAGAAGTTGAATAAGTACTTCTACATTTATCTGAGTCTTTTTTTTTTTGAAAAATGCAAGAGCTCTTCCCTAAAAACATTTTCCTCTCCAATTTTTGCTGCCCAGAACTGGGTAAAAGTGTCTTGAGTTTCTGGTGTCTTGAGACCAGATATGGCTAGCCACAACAAGACAAGCCACATTACCTCAACACAAAAACACAAAATGTTTAATAATGTGAGCATTATTTCACACTGGATATTGTACTCAAATTCCCACCATATAGTCAACAATTAATGTAATGTAGAATACAATTAACAGTCACTTTAAAATATTGTCTACCTTTAAGAATTCCACTGAAAAGGCAGAAAAAACATTCTGATGGCCTGATAAAGGCCAAAATTGTGTTTCAATTTTGTCATCTGAAACATTGCATAATGTCTCTACATAATTCCGTATGTAGTGAATGGTGAATGAGTGAATGATTTCAGATGGAGCTCATGTCTTTGTACATTTGCAAATGCAACCAGCTGTTCAGTGTCACTGTTAGCCAGACCTCCGGCATGGCTGCCAGCGGGCGTTTAACATCACATCTATTCTATAAGCAGCTGTAAATGATCCACAGTTCATACCTAGGTCAAATTGGTTTTCGTGATTGTTTGTTTTGTAATCCATCATATTATACATTTCCATGCCTTGATGGAGAGAAAGATAAAATAGAGAGGAGGGCAAACAAGACGGAGCACAGATATGAAGGGCATGAGGAAATAGGCCATGGAGTCTTATGTCATTTCATAAGGCAGCAGATGCGCCATCAAATTCAATTAACAGCTTAGCCTCCACCGAATGACGCTGGCTGAGCCCACACCAAAATGACATGAGGGAATATGGAAGCTTTTTCTTTCTTTTTTTTTTTTTTTTCATGGAAATCCCTGTAATGTTTTCACTCATCCCAGACTGACACAGGCTTCTGCTCCCTGCCACTCACATCTTACTGGTGTAATGGACTGGTAAGAATTGATTATGAAACCCAATAGCAACGGATCATTTGATTACTAGTGGCAAAACCTCCCAGAAAACACAATTATTTTAAACACATGGGAGGCACCCCGCAGACCCGCTAACCTAATGAAAGGTAATCAGTTAATAATCAGTATCTTAGAAATTGTGTTGAAGCTGATGAATCTAATTTCAATTCCATCAACCAAACTGAAATCAATGTGGTGTCTCCACGGTCAGACGCTGACCAATCAGCTTCTTCCTGCTTCAATCTTCCATCTCCAGTAGATCTGGGCTGTCAAAGATTTATAGATTCTGTAATGTTATCTGTTAACTGGTGACTATGTCCATAATTCAAAGTTAAAAAAAAATAAAAAATCATCAGATCAAGAAATCATCAAATCATTCACAGCTGTGAACTCCTTTCTACCCCTCATTTCACTATTAAAAAAAAATAGAAGAAAAGAAAAAAAGTAAAGCAACCAGCTGGAAATCATATTTGAGTTTACTCAACTGAGGGCTAAATGGCTGTGTAAAGTTGGGTTAAGATGTTCACTACGAAGTGCTATCTTAGGTTTGTTAAACTTAACATTAGTATTCAGATCTCCTTAAGTTCTCTTAAGTTCACTCAAAGTACTATTGAAATTTGGTCAAATATAATATTACTTTTCAGAGATTCACACAGTTTCGAGTTTATCAAGTGTAATGATTTAAGTGTTTTCAACTTAAGTAAATGAGTAGATCTGAATAGTAATGTTATGCTTGTCAAACTTAGGATAGCTCTTAGAATGAACTTAAGTACATGAGTCTGTGATTGATTGATTGATGGGTGGATGTCAAGATATTATTGGTGGAAAATGGTTGGTTCAAGACTTCATAAGCAAATGTCATATTTTGTTTTACAGGAAGAAAACATGATTGGAATTTGATATCAGAATATGAACAAATTAAATTTTTGTATTTTTTAAAGACTATTCTGCTGATGCGAGTCTCAAATGTATGCATTAGCTATAGTGAATGATTCAAATGCACAGTAGGCTATGTAAATTCTGCTGCTGGGGCTCTCAGTACGCACAATATGTCAAATCTGCTGCTCACATTAAAACAAAAGATGTAGTTTGGTTTCTTCATTCTTTGATACATGAGACATATCCTGTGTTTTCCTGGAAATGATAGCAAGTAGCTAACAGCAGCTATAGGAAACCTTGAATAAATTACATATTTCGCCATTTGAACATTATTGGAAACATTTGGGATAATGTAAGTTCACAACTCAACAGAATATAGAGCACATGTCTAATGTTTTTAGACATTTTAATGTGGATATAGTTTAGCTTTAAGATGCACGGAGATACACCAACAGTGATGCCAAAACTAGACAAGCCACATTACCTCAACACACAATGTCTAAAATAATGTGAGCATTATTTTACCCATTATTTTACTTTATATGTGTGTGTCTACAATATAATACTGTATCTATCTACAAATGTGTGTTATACAGCGTACGGCTCATAGATTTTCAAGCCAAACATCGTAGATGTTCTTCTGTCTATAAGCAACACAGATGAAGAAGGACTGAGCGAGGTATGATAGTGGTAACAACTGATTGTAGTTTTCTGTCTCCCCTGTACCACCGGGAGAGACATCTCCAATTTTCTTTTATTCCTGTGTCTGTATTCCTGACTTACCAACCCTGAGACCTAAAAAATAGGGTGGATTTAGATGCCAAAATATCAGTTTCAGAGCCTTTGTTTCATTCTGATGACTT
>JAJHUR010077902.1:0-12991 GCA_027495735.1 Lutjanus campechanus | reverse complement strand
AGAGGGGTAGGGAGGGGAAGAAGTGGAGGACCTGGTCGTGGGTAAAGAAGACCAAACTTATCAAATGATATTCGAGCAACATTGGTTGGCCATGGGTTGACATTGAGAGAGGCTGGACAGAGTTCAGCCCAACCTCATTGTTGCAACAGTAATTCGTACATTTCAACAAGAGCACAGGTAAAAAAAACAAAACAAACTTTTCTCTGCTGTCTACAGTAAAAAACAGCACAATGTGTCCTACTACACTATCTGCACTACATCAGTACTTTCTGGTAGCCATTCACTGTATTGCATAATGCCACATATGCTGTCCTGTAACATTCTACATGTATTTGTTTGGTCTAGGATTGAGGGTCGAGCACGTCAAGGAGGAAGGGGCACCATATTCTCAGAGGAACAAGAAAGAGCTATTGTGAACGTGGTTTTGGCCGCTAATGCGATATGTCTAAGAGGAATTCGAGCTAACATCCTCAACAACCAAACAGTATTCAATACTGTTCATCAGGTCTCTCTATCAACAGAAAACATCAGCTCTACAGAGTGCAATTTGAAAGGAATTCAGAGAGAATAAAAGACCTGCAGCATGATTATGTGGAGGTAAGTGATGTGTCACTGCACACAGAAACCTTTTACATATAAATGTGCATATATTCTATATTGAACTACACAATGTTGTCTTTTTTCAGAGTGTTTTGCAAAGGGATGCTCACGCAAACCCACGTGAATTTATCTACATAGACAAGGCTGGGTTTAACCTGACAAAAGCAGGAAGAAGGGGGAAAAACATCACTGGCCGCAGACGTATTCTGAATGTCCCAGACCAACATGGTGGTAACATCACAATGTGCGCTGCAATCTCGCAGAATGGAGTCCTCCACCGCCCTGCCAAAATAGGTCCTTACAACACAGACCACATGCTGGCATTTTTAGACAGACTACACAACAGTGTCACAGCACTACCCCAAATGGATGCAGAGCAAATTAGATATATTGTTATCTGGGACAATGTATCTTTCCACTGAGCTCTTCTTGTCCAAAACTGGTTTGATCAGCATCCACAATTTTCAGTCCAATGTCTCCCACCATATTCTGCCCTCTTTAACCCCATCGAGGAGTTTTATTCAGCGTGGCAGGGTTTAGGAAGGAAGGTTTACAATCTCCAGCCCTACGTCAGGATGCCCCTCACTCAAGCCATGGAGGATTCTTCCCTCACTGTCATGCGAGACAGAACAGAGCCTGTGATGTGGATGAAGTGCTATGGCCAGATCCAGTTTGGCGAAGAGATGATGCTTAGTTGTTTTGTTTGTTTGTTTGTTTGTTTTTCAACACATTTTTGGCTGTTTCTGTACTATATTCCATTTCTGTTCTGATTTTCAGTGAAAAAAGACAAAATAAATAAATAAATATTTTCAACAGTGTGCAGTCCTCGTCTTGTGTGTTGCCTTTGCTCAATATATCATGTACTTTACTCTTTAAAATATCTGAAACCCAAACTATATTATTAGCAAAATAAACATGTCATAAGTGTTTTAGATTGAGCACTTATGAATCTGATCGTATGAACTGTGTGTGCAAATGGTGATAAAGTTTTTTTGAGCGAGGCTTTGTCTGTTTTGAGGTTGTGAGGTTGCCAAAATGACATTTTTGCATGTTAAATATAAAATACAAAATTACACACCTACTGGGATAATCAAAAGCCTGTATATTACCACTTAAAAAGATTTTTTGGTCCGCATTTAAAAATATCAACCAACATTTAGTAGGCCACACCTCTGTGAACTCTGAAACTCTTTGACCTGGCAGCATGAGCAACGTCAGCCAGTCGTCAGGTCAGCTAGCGTCTAGCTGGCTAGTGTTTCTCCGATGATTTTTACTGCTGTCAGTGGTTCGCCTTATCTCAAAAACGTAAAATTGCTCAAGACTCATCGGTATCAAAAATGAAAATAAGGCAATATCTCGAGAGTTACCTTAACTTTGGTTTTATTGAAGGACAGGACAGTTTTCGGCCAGGATGTGTCATTTGTAGCGAGAAGCTAGCTAATGACGGCATGAAGCCAAGCAAAATGAAACAACACCCGGAGACTGTGGGTGAAAGTCGGGATTTTGTTGAGACAAAGAAACAGTTGGCACTATCAAAAAGATCCACGGACATCAGAAAAGCGTTTGAAACAGCAGGCAGTGATTTATACAGAGCCACGGAGGCGTCATTTGAGTGTTCGCTATTAATTGCCGAGGCTAAAAAGCTGTGGAGAGCAGCTAGTCAAACCTGCCTGCCTGAAAATTGTGGAGAGCCTGTGTGGATTGCAGGCGGTGGATAAAGTGAGAACTGTCCCACTCTCTGACAACACTGTCAAAGACTGATTGCCAAACCCATCTCCACGAGAAGCTTAGGACTGTTCCCTTTGTCATTCAGCTGGATGAAACGACCACAGTGACAGACGAGTCCGTGCTCATCGTTTATGTGCAATATATTGACTGTGATGACTTGAAACAAGACATTCTTATGTCTACAAATCTAGCAACAACAACAGGCCAGGATATTTTTATAGCTATGGACTCTTAATTTTTCATCCAACAATCTGCCCAATGAGAATCTTGTCGCATGCTGCACTGACGGGGCCGCAGCGATGAAGGAAAAAGCCCCAGGGTGCGGCATATTCCACTGCATGCTACATCTCCAGGCACGGGCCAGTAGAAAACTTTCGGAAGACCTCAATAACACATGGCAATGGCAACTGTTGTTAAAGTTGTTAAATTCATTAAGGCTCGCCCATCTAACAAGAGACTGTAACAACAGCGTTTGATGCGCTTCATCCTCACACAGCTGGGCAAACACACAGAGGTACGGTGGTTGTCGCGTGGACAAGTGCTTGTGCGTTTTATGGAACTGCAGGGGGAAAAAAAAAATTCTTGCAAGATCACAATCGACCACTGTATGAACAAGTTGACTGATGTGTTCAATCAAACGTCATGCAGTGCAAAGATGCTCTGGATGCCTTTGTGCGCAAACTGGAGTACAGAGTTGGAAAAACGTCAAAAGGGGAGTTACAACATTTTCCACTGCTGCTGAAGCAATCTGGTGGCACTGTGCGTGCGTCTTCACACGCTGAGTTTACCCGACACATGAACCTGCTCCGGGGGGAGATTAAGACCTGTTTTGCCGATGTTGACGAGTACTTATCAAAGGAATCGGAGGTGATGCACCCATACATTTCCACCCTCGAGGATGTAGAATAACTCGGCTGTGAAGATGAGCTTTGTGACCTTCAAGCCGACTCTTGTCAAAGAAATATTTCCTCGAGAACGAATACAAAAAGTTTTGGATTGTTAAAGGACACACTGTTGCTCCCAAACTTGGCAAACACGCAGTTACAAGGGTTATTCTCCCATTTAGCACTACATACCTGTCTGAGACAGCCTTCACTGCCCTTAGTCCACCAGGACTTTAGGCTGGCTGTCACAAGCATCACACCCGACATCACATCCCTGGTCAGAGGTATGCAAGCCCAAGGTGGCCATTAGTTGTAAGATTGAAGACCTAACAAGGTGGGAATGCTGTAACAAGGCAAAAAAACACAAAAACACATAAAAGACATAACAAGAGCAAACGCGACATAAAAGATGTAACAAGACAAAATGACATGAGAGATGAAAACATAACAAGGCAAAAATTGTGTAAATGACGAAAGCAGCATAAAACATGTAAAAGACGTGAGAAGACGAAAACGCCCTAAAAGATGTAACAAGATGAAAACTAGGTAAAAGACAAGATGAAACGGACACAGAGAGACTCAACCTTAGAGAAAAGGTGAGATTCAGTTAGCTTTGCACAGAAACAATGAGTAGAAACGTCCTTCAGTGGACGACTTTTTACTTTTATACTTTGAGTACCCTTCAGAGCCTGAACTTTTTCACTTTTACTGAAGTAAATAAGTTGAATCAGTGCCTCTTTTTTACACAAGTGTCTGTACTTTTGCCACCTCTGATTATGTGTGCTTAATGTATACATCAAATATAAAATATATTTTTGATGCTGTATGACACAGTCACTGCATGCAACAGAATAAGAATGTTTCAACACATTACACAGTTAACTGTAATAACTTCACCTGGACATCTGTGATGAAGCCTCCTGATTGACAGCTCACATGTCATCAGTTACCCAGTGGATCAGTAAATAGCATCATCTGTGGGCTCATCAATATGGATCAGTTTGACTGTGACAGATGTGAAAACATCTGGGATCCCTGGTCACATAATCACAAAAGCAGAGAAAAACTGCTCTTCTTCTCCTCTTTTTCTTGCGTGTGTCCCAGTTTGTGGTGTCTGTCCAACGGTTAATTTAGAATTTCACACATTTCTGTGTTCTGCTTTGTTATTCTGAATGTTTGCAATATCATGTGTCTTGAGAGAGGCTATGGTGAAACCACAAAAACAGTCTTAAAATATGAAAGTTCCCCATTAACGCCTCTGTTTCAGAGCAGCAGCACTTTGTTTTACTGTAATTATATTACTGTGTAGAATTCTTCACATGAACAGCCCTCCCATTTGGGACAATTAGGTCACGAAGTTGAACGGGCCAAACGCTTTTGTGTCGAAAAATATGGAGTTGAAACTAAGAAAGTGAACGTCCCTCATTAAGTGCACCGCTTTCTGGATTATTTTTGTTTACTGTCATGTGTTGTTTATGGTGTTTTGTGTTCAGCTCTGTAAAATGAGTTTTCCCACCGGGACAAGTCCAGCTTTAGAGAGCCGACAACAACAGACTGAAACACAGTTTCTCCTCTAACATTACATTTATCACATAGTTTTTGTGTTACTGCACATTTACTGTATGGTCCAGTCTCAGGCCTCAAATCAACCCCCCCAACTCATCTTCCCTGTGATCATGCTATGGACAGACATCTAGTGTTGGCAGTGTTGGTCAGTTGGCCAGCTGATGTGTCAGTCCATCACTCTGGTCCAAATGGAAATAGCTTTACAACTATTGGGTGAACTGCCTTAAAATTGGATGAACTGTAATGACTCTGATGATCCCCTGATTTTTCCTCTATCATCATCAGGTCAAAATTTCAGTTAGTCCAGTACTTTGGTGTATGACCTGGTTTGGACCTGGAGTTTGTGTATTAGTCTGGAACATCTCAGTTCATTTTTGATTTCCAAGGGGCACTTTCAACACACGCAAACCAAATTACCTCTGGACATAATTGGATAGGTCTACGACTGATCAGAGCAATGAGACATAGCAGTGCTTGGCCCGTTTCCAAGCAGGGCACATAATGGTGGCCACCTTATTTACAACCTTTCTTGTATTACAGAGAACATTTAGGCAAGAAATAAGCCATACAGTAACAGAATTTTGATCCACATTTGATCAGCACTGCCTAGTTTCACAATGATCTGACTTTTGGGAGCCTCAGGTGTTTCTGGATACAACCTTACAATTTTTCAATTTCATTTTGCAGACGCTTTTATCCAAAGCAACGTACACCTGAGAGCTGATACAACACAAGCAAGGATCTAATCAGGAGAGAACAACACGTGTAAGTAAAGCAAAGTTCAAGTCTGATAGGATATAGGTGCCTCCAGCCAGTGCCAGTGGCAATGCGAACTGAGCACATAAGATGCATTAGATTTCTTTTTTAAATTAAATACATATACAGTACATATACGTTTTTGGCAGAATTAATGTTCAGAACACATAGTGCTTAAATCCCTGGGCATTCTCCTATATCAATTCTTGTACAGACATCTCTGAAGTGTTGAAAAGTTGTGGATGTACAGAAGAGAAAAAAACCACCACCAAATTCATTAGGAGCTGTTCTCCAGAGATCATCTATGTTCTGACAATCTGTCCACTGCTCTGAACAGACAGATGACTGTCATCCTCAGAGATTCGTTAGTGTCATCATGTTTCTGCTTTGGTGGACAGTACGCAGCAGAGAATCACTGGAAATATACAAGCCGGAGGCAGAGAGAAAGGATTCATTAAGGCGTTTGGCAAAGGTCAAGAAAAGAGGGGTGTCAGCCTGACAGCATGAGGAGCAGACAGAAGGCGGAGCCCTCTCAGGGCCTGGACAGCATGGAGGAGACCATGATGCCGCTGGAGCGTTTGACCATCAAACCTGTTAAGGAGCTGATCGATTGGAAGGCCAGAGGCTCATTACCTCGTCCACTCAATACAGAGACCAGCTCTGACATTTACTGTATGGATCCTGCTGAAAATTACCTTCACAACCTGTAATCAGACACAGAGCCAAACATATCATTTTTCTCTACAGAAAGGGAAAACATATTATTTCTTTTTTATTTTCATACACATAGGAAAATAGGGTCCCTATATTTAGTCCTATAAGGAAAAAAAAGTCTTATTTCTATTACTTTTTTTTTAGGGAGGCACAGGCGGCAGCATGCCTCCCATGTATTCTCATTACATTCAAGTCACAGAGCTAAACTTTTGTTTCACTGAGGAATAAATCCCTGATCAATTTTCAAAAGGCCAAAAGGTGGTTGAGTACATTTACTGATGTTTTGGAGGTATTTCCAGAATTCTTAAAGACTGTTTCCATCTGAATAAATAAATGTTCCATCCCCTGCACAATAAAGAAGCTTTTCCCGAAATATGATGAAAGCAGAAAAACTTCCTCAGAGGCCTTCTGTGCAAGCAGCTTATTATGACACATACTTACATTTACTGTTAGGCAATAACCTCTCCTGGGCAGTGATTATGAACTTCAAAATACAGTGATGGTCTGTGATGGTATGGGGGTGTGTTAGTGCCCATGGCATCATGGGTAACTGTCACATGAAGGCCCCATTAATGCTGAAAGGTACATAAAGGTTTTGGAGCAACATATGCTGCCATCCAGACGGCAACTTTTCAGAGACGTCCCTGCTTATTTCAGTGAGACAATGCCAAGACACACTGTGCACGTGTTCCAACAGTGTGTCTTCATTGTAAAAGAGTTCTGGTACTACTGACCTGCCTGCAGTCCAGACCTGTCTCCCATTGAAAATGTGAGGTGCATTATGATGCATAAAATATGACAGAGAGTGATATAAGAGAGAGAGAGCGAATAAGCAATTTGTTTTCCACTCATTGTTATCATATAATAGGTCTAAATGTTCTGTAATGTCTGTGTCTGTGTGTAGATTATGTTTGTGTGTACAGATAAATAAAATCAGAGCAGGAACAGAGGAATGATCCTGATGGTTGGTCTGGTCTGGTTTACAACCGAGGAGCCATCCTGTATCGCAGCTCAGCTGACATAGCACTCACTAATGACAGTTGCCACAGAGGGACAGGTTGAACAACCTCATTGGCCAGCAGTCAGGAAGTGAGGGGGAGGAGGATGATGAAGGGGAAAGACAGTGGGGGAATCGGGCGCTGTGCTTTATCAGCACCTGTCAAATCAGCTGCTCATCAAATATTGAACAGACTAAAAGAGATGTGGAGTATTGACTTAGAGAGGGGGACACGAGTAGGGGAGGACAGGGGTGGGTTGAAGATAAGGGGGGAGGAAGAGGCTGAGGAGATGTTAAACCCCCAACTGTGAATTAACACAGTTCAGTCCAAGTCATTTTCAGTATTTACCAACATAGATCTGAATTTATTATAGATTTGGGATCTTGAAGCTTTAACTGAGGAATCTATAACAACTACACAGTTAAAAATGTAAAAGCTGAGAAAACTCAAAATTTCAAGGCGGTGTACTGAAATAGATTTTTTGAGTTTTGAGCCCAACTCAAATTCTTAAGTTTTGAAAAAGTTTTCAAATTTCAAAATTTAAGAGTTTGAGTTGGGCTCAGAAATCTGTTGCAGTCAGTTGCCCTGTAAATTTAAGTCGTCTCAACTATTTTTTACAGTATATATATCATATTAAATGCTGTGTGACATTTGTGGTTTTTGCATTAATTTGAATGAGCAGGATCATTTCTATCTACTAGTTATTATCAACTGACACTGTTAGCAGGGACTCCAGTCTGTAGTGTGGTTCATACACCGAAACTACAGCTTCTTTAGTTACCAGATCTATTCTATAACCAAGAGCTACGACCAAAGCAGATAATCTATAGAGGTGTCACTGTGCAATGGACTGTAATTGACCCATCGCTAAGCAATGCCCTCCTTGGTTACTGTTGCTAAGCCTGTCAAGCTATCTGTTCTTGCACTGCTTTTATGTATAACAGTGCCGGATTTAACAGCGAAACTGGGAGTAATTGTTGAAACACGAAGTCTGTGATTCTTTAAAGAAGCAAACAAAAGCAGCTTCTCATTTCTGGATGATGATGGTGGATTTTGTCGGCTAAAATGATGAATCTCACAAGCAGATTTCAAAAATATAGCTGGCTGATGCAAGCTACCACTAACTCCTCGAGTCAGCTGAGAAGTCTCCAGCTGATGTTTTAATGTTTCCATCTGACACATATTAAAAATAAGAACCCTGTGAAAGTGTTTATGTAAAGTCACCTGACAGCTGTATACATGATAGGACGTTAATGCTGAAAGACTGAGGCTAAAATTAGCTTACATCTCAGCAAATATTGGTCAGATGGTGAAATACGGCAGGTATAGATGATATAAATACACTCACTAACGTGGGAAAAGGAAGTGCAGGGACTTGATTAGTGCAGCAGACCTTGAGACGGGTCACCCACCCAGACAAGCCAGACAAGCCAGACCGCAATCGCAGAAGAGAGCCGAGATAAGAGCTAAGCTAACCCAGCTTAGACCTGAGACAGCGAGCCAGAGTGAGATGCATCATCGTGGACTCACTTTGATTCTGCATCAGCCCACATCCTCCTCCTCAAACCCCCACAGAACAAATGCAGTGGAATCTAACAAGTTTGACTGGAGGTAAAGTTACTGCAGGTAGTAAGCTAGCTTTTATTAGTGTTAGTGACTGGCTTGAACTATCTCCGATGGCCTGTCGGACTGTTCACTGATCCAGTGAAACTTTTGAAACTTTCGAAAAACCTCAGTGTGTTAGTGCATGATAGAAAAGCTCCAACCTGCCACCAGTCTGTATTGCAAGGAGCAGAAGATAACAATAATGTTTGCTGTGAAAAAGGTCTATTGTGGTGGAATTTCTACTTACTTACTTCTTACTTTTTTGCATTCCAGGCAACAACAGTTCGTCCAGTTCAAACCCAAACAAAAATGTTTCCATCAACAAACAGCAACAATATCTTTATCAACAGCAATAGTGTTTGTTTTTTTTAACCAGCCCCAAAAGTGTTTCTGCCTGCAGCAAAAATGTCTCCACAAACAGCAACAAAGATCTTCTAAAGGCAGTGATGAGCTTGAAGGTTTGTTGTGGGCCTTGGAAATAGTTCAATCAGGAGAGACTCAAGAATAAAATGAAATTAGTTTATTGAAACATGCTTGAGACAATGAGCATAAAAGTCTTTGGTGGTTAGACCCCATTGTGGTGAACAGAATATACACATATATCCATAGGGGGCGATTAAACTGTGAGCAAACCCCCCGGGGTCTAGACACAGGTGGTGGTAAAGAGATGACAATGCAGATCTGGTGAGGTTAGTGGCTCTGACTCCTGCAGCTTGGACCTGATGACTGGAGGAGAGAGGCGTGGTGGAAGGTCAAGGTGATCGTCACTGGCTTGCCTGGTCTGGAGACTGGAGGAGAGAGGGGTGGAGGAGGGTTGCGCAATTGTCTGTATGCAACGGATGGAGCAAAGACAGAGGCGATTTAAATTAGGCGGCAGCAAATTGACTGGCTACGAGAACATGGCAAGTGAACGCCCACAATCAGCTGATTAGAGGGAGTAGGAGGAGTGAGGGAGAGTAAAGGAGAATTGTGAATGAATGCAGCGAAGGAGGTCTTCCTGATTGAACTTGCGCTGAGCTTCATTAGTTTGTCATGGATCTAATTTAATTACATTTACTCACAGTGATCGTGTTTTCATCAACGGTAGCGGCCTTTCCACTGCCGGCAAATAATGTTTCCTCAAAGTTGGTGAATCCAGACTAACCCTTTATCAAAGCCACACTACAATGCAAACAAACTAACCGAACAAGGCAGCGGTAGACGAGTAACTTTGTTCTGCGAAGTAAAATTAACTGTTTTGCCAGAGAAGTCTGTTGGCTTTGGAGCAGAGGTGGCAAAAGTGCACACATTCTTTACTCAGTTAGAGGTACAGATATTTATGTCAAAAAAGACTCTGGTAAAAGTAGAAGTACTGATTCAACACCTTCAGTCAAATAAAAGTGAAAAAGTTCAGGCTCTGAAATAGTAGAAAAAAAAGTTGTCCACTGAAGGACATTTCTGATGACAAATCAGACTGAACTGTTACGTCTTGTTACATCATTTTTGTCTTGTTACATTGTCCTGCTACATGGTTTATTTCAGTCCATCTTTTTTCCCTTATTATACATATCTTTTTCATCTGGTTACATTTTTGTCCTGTTACGTCTTTTATGTGGCTTGTTTTGTTACATATTTTTCATCTAATGTCTTTTTTGTCTTATGTCTTTTACGTGATTTGTCTCGTTGCATCTTTTTTTTGTCTTGTAATGTCTTTTTCGTCTTGTTACATTGTTTTTGTCCTGCTATATCTTTTACATGGTTAATTTAGTCTTTTTGCCTTATTACATCTTTTTCATCTTGTCTTTTTTTGTCTTGTCATTTCCATTGTTTTCATTTTGTTACATCTTTTACATGGTTTGTCTTGTTGCATCTTTTTGTCTTTTACATTTAGGTCATTTTCATCTTATTATGGCTTTTGCATTGGTTTTTATCTGTTAGATCTTTTATGCTGTTTTTCATCTTTTATGTTGCTTTTTGTCTCATTCATGTTGTTAAAACTTTTTTGTCTTCTATGTCGTTTTCATCTTGGTACGTCAGGTGTGATATGCACTGACGGAAAGACCAAGTAATTGCCTCTTTTTTTTTGTTCTGGGTTTTTTTATGCCTTTAATTGATAGGACAGCTGAAGATATGACAGGAAATGGCGAGAGAGAGAGAGAGAGAGAGAGAGAGAGAGAGTGGGGGAACAACACACAGCAAAGGGCCATAGGCGGGGGTTGAACCCATGGCCGCTGCAGAGGACTCACACCCTCCATACATGGGGCGCACGCTCCACCAACTGGTAGGCACCCCCAAGCAATCGTCTTTGTGTTACTGTCTTTGTGTCTTTGTGTCGTCTTTTATGTGTCGTCTTTTATGTTACTGTCCCATCAATTTAGGTCGAAAACTTTATGTTGGGAAGGTGTTATGCAATGATCCTCTCAAATGCACTAAAACTAAAGTCACAAAGCAGTTTTGAATGTGTAAGAAGCAGAAAGTACAGGTATTTGTGGCAAAATCTAGGGAGTGAAAGTAAAAAGTGTCAGAAAATAGATGAAATATGAACTTAAGTACAGTAATTTAAGTATTTGTACTTAGTTACTTCCTGTCTATGCTTTGGAGACAGTGATATTTGGCTCTTAGAACTGTATTTCCCTGTCTTTCTTTTTTAAAGGCGTCTAAAATACATTTTGCTGCTGGCCCTGTCCACAGCAGTGCCTTGCGTCGCTTCCTGCACCACAATCTTCCTGCTGCCCCTGGGGGCGTGGCGACCACCATCTACTGTAGATAATACACTGACTATGGTTCAGTACCTCTCCCAACCCCACTTCAAAAAACCCCAAACCATCCTTTTAATCATTGTGATGACATTTCTTCTAACAGCAGTGGGGTTTCTACTAACATCGATGATGTTCTCACCCACAGTGAAGCCACGAAATGACGTTCCCACCAATAGAAATGACATTTCTACTGACAGTGAACCACCGCTTTCTGCTGCAGCAACATTTACCCACAGTGAATTTGAATTTGATGATGATGATACCCACGGTGATGACATATTATCCTTCCACGCAGATTAGTTTCTACTGGGCTCTCCTTGTTTGCGTCGTTCTTTTGAACCTGGAGAGTTTTTCTGTCTCCTCTCTCTGCTGTCAGAGTGAACGAGGCCCAGAGGAGCTCTATCAATTAGCAGCTTGTGTTCAGCACTCTGCAGCAATCCTGCTATGACAGGGGTGATCAATCTGCAGTCTGCACACACACACACACACACACACACACACACACACACACACACACACACACATACACATATCCCCCAATGACAAAGCAGCCAGCAGTCAGTAAAAGGCAGACATTACTGTTGGAAGGTTTGAATTTAAAAACATAAAATCCAAAGTTTAGAGATGAGAATAAAAGAAGAGAAACGAAACATTACTGAAATAATTCAAATTAGTAGCTTGGAAAAGCAACAGCAACAATGTTTCAACCAACCACAACAATGTGTCGACCAACAGCAATAACATCAAACAACAACAATTCAATTTCCATCAACAGTGATGTTTCTTTCAACAGCTACAACAGTGACAATAGTTCCATCAAAAGAACGTTTCTGTCAACAGTGACATTTCTATCGTCAGCTACAACGTTTCTACCATCAGCTACAGTGTTTCTACCATCAGCTACTGTTGTGTATTGACGAGGCGGACACAGTGCTAGCCTTCATTGCTCACTTTACTCAGCCATGCTCTTCATCATAACAATAGCAGTGCGCATGCGCGGCTTACAACTCCACACACAGCCATGTTCACTGAGGTGCAGATGGCATTAGTACATAACCATACACAATACTGTGCTCAATATACCACAGCTACAATGTTTCTACCATCAGCTACAATGTTTCCACCATCAGCTACAATGTTTCTACCATCAGCTACAGTGTTTCTACCATCAGCTACAGTGTTTCTACCATCAGCTACAGTGTTTCTACCATCAGCTACAATGTTTCTACCATCAGCTACAGTGTGTCTGCCAGCTGCAATGTTTCTACCATCAGCTACAGTGTTTCTACCATCAGCTACAGTGTTTCTACCATCAGCTACAGTGTTTCTACCATCAGCTACAATGTTTCTACCATCACCTACAGTGTGTCTGCCAGCTACAATGTTTCTACCATCAGCTACA